>JARQOC010000004.1:370070286-370156143 GCA_033576535.1 Allobates femoralis
TCTTTTTCAAGGGACCAAAAGTAATTGGACAATGGACTCTAAGGGCTGCAATTAACTCTGAAGGCGTCTCCCTCGTTAACCTGTAATCAATGAAGTAGTTAAAAGGTCAGGGGTGGATTCCAGGTGTGTGGTTTTGCATTTGGAAGCTGTTGCTGTGACCAGACAACATGCGGTCAAAGGAACTCTCAATTGAGGTGAAGCAGAACATCCTGAGGCTGAAAAAAAAGAAAAAATCCATCAGAGAGATAGCAGACATGCTTGGAGTAGCAAAATCAACAGTTGGGTACATTCTGAGAAAAAAGGAATTGACTGGTGAGCTTGGGAACTGTAAAAGGCCTGGGCGTCCACGGATGACAACAGTGGTGGATGATCGCCGCATACTTTATTTGGTGAAGAAGAACCCGTTCACAACATCAACTGAAGTCCAGAACACTCTCAGTGAAGTAGGTGTATCTGTCTCTAAGTCAACAGTAAAGAGAAGACTCCATGACAGTAAATACAAAGGGTATTGCATCTAGATGCAAACCATTCATCAATTCCAAAAATAGACAGGCCAGAGTTAAATTTGCTGAAAAACACCTCAAGAAGCCAGCTCAGTTCTGGAAAAGTATTCTATCGACAGATGAGACAAAGATCAACTTGTACCAGAATGATGGGAAGAAAAAAGTTTGGAGAAGAAAGGGAACGGCACATGATCCAAGACACACCACATCCTCTGTAAAACATGGTGGAGGCAACGTGATGGCAGGGGCATGCATGGCTTTCAATGGCACTGGGTCACTTGTGTTTATTGATGACATAACAACAGACAAGAGTAGCCGGATGAATTCTGAAGTGTACCGGGATATACTTTCAGCCCAGATTCAGCCAAATGCTGCAAAGTTGATTGGACGGCGCTTCATAGTACAGATGGACAATGACCCCAAGCATACAGCCAAAGCTACCCAGGAGTTCATGAGTGCAAAAAAGTGGAACATTCTGCAATGGCCAAGTCAATCACCAGATCTTAACCCAATTGAGCATGCATTTCACTTGCTCAAATCCAGACTTAAGACGGAAAGACCCACAAACAAGCAAGACCTGAAGGCTGCGGCTGTAAAGGCCTGGCAAAGCATTAAGAAGGAGGAAACCCAGCGTTTGGTGATGTCCATGGGTTCCAGACTTAAGGCAGTGATTGCCTCCAAAGGATTCGCAACAAAATATTGAAAATAAAAATATTTTGTTTGGGTTATGTTTATTTGTCCAATTACTTTTGACCTCCTAAAATGTGGAGTGTTTGTAAAGAAATGTGTACAATTCCTACATTTTCTATCAGATATTTTTGTTCAACCCTTCAAATTAAACGTTACAATCTGCACTTGAATTCTGTTGTAGAGGTTTCATTTCAAATCCAATGTGGTGGCATGCAGAGCCCAAGTCGCGAAAATTGTGTCACTGTCCAAATATTTCTGGCCCTAACTGTATGTCAGTCTCAGTACATTGCAATCTCCTGTGGTCCACTAATTAGCTGTAAGGGTCACATGGGATGAAATGATGCCACGGCGGGCCATGATGTACCATGATTGGCATGAAATCAGTCCTAAAGCTGGCTTCACACTTGCGGACCCCTCCGCAGCGTCCTGCGGAGGGGATCCACAAGCTGACTGCAGCCCCTATGTTTATAATGGGAATGCACGGTGCTGCGCAGGTCTGCGCATGACCGTGCGCACCCATTCACTACCATATGTGATCTGTGCTCAGGTGGATGCCCGCGCACAAATCACACACTCTCGTCCGCACCAGGAACGCGACCATGAAAGGATAAAGTAGCAGATGGATTATCAGGAGTTTTAAACAGTGGTAAAATCCATAAAATTAGGATTAATTTTGCATTTTTATTGTGCCTTAAATCAGTATTGGAACATATAGTAATATAGTTGGAAAATCAAGTTATATATAAACGCTGTTCATAGAGTGAAAAAAGATTAAGTTACCGCTTGCTGGAGTCTGGCACTAAGTCAATTAATGTGAGTGGCACTTAGCGACCAGGTAGAGGAAGCTATAACTGGAGAACTTCTGGTAAAACTGCATTGACATGCCCGCTCTCTTTCATTCCCTTTTATCTGTAAATTATCATTCTGAATATAGGATCAATGATTCTGTTCATATCAGAAGTCTCTTGCGTTGATTTATTTTCCAGGCTGTGCTATGCAATCATAATTTATTAATCGCATTCATTTATTAGTAATGTACCAATAAGCACTTTGTATTGAATACTACTTTCTTTGTGGCTTGCATAATGTTCAGGGCCAACTCGCAGAACTTGGAAATATGCTAAAGGGAACAGCTCCTATTCAGGTCAGGGGAACAGCCAAAAATAGATGGATTCTGACAGTCTATTGACTATGTACAAGAGTTGCCAGCAGCTGGCAGTACTTAAGTTATCCTAGAAATGTGTACTGCCCAATGAAAGCTGGCTGGCTTCCAGGGCAAAGAGTGACAGCTGTATGATAGACCAGTGGAAATGCTGAGAGCTCAAAAAACAGAATAAGCCTAAGGGAAGAACCCTCTGATGCTGCTGTCAGATCACCGCCATAGAGTATAAACTGGAAATACTGCTTGATAACAGCCTTCTGATAAGTCTATTTTGTTGATGGTTTTATGGAGATGCGAGCTGGTGCTTTTGAATATATGCAAATGGAAAGATAAAAGTTATGAAGCGGATATAAATATTTCTTGATATAAAGTAGTGGACTATATATCAATTAGATATCTGGATGTATAATTATAATTTTATTTTTAAAGCACCAACATATTCTTCAGCACTTTACAATTAAGTGGTGACATGTACAGATATTATAATAAAGACAAAACTCACTGCACCGCAATAAATGGAATGATATATGGGGTGCTCACAATGCCCTATAACAGAATATGAAAAAGGGAGAAAAAGGCCTGGCAAAATATGGAGCATAATAATTGTATATCAAAAAGTTTAACATTTTTTATTATTGTACAAACCACAGGCATACCACTGCTCAAGGCACCTTTGTCAGTCGCATAAAGGTGAGTGCCTACAATCAGGATTAACAGCTTATTTTCGTTGCAACCAAAACACTAAGTTCTACAACACTAGCACAATGGATGGATTTTTAGACCTCCCCTGCCCACTGTGCTTCTTTTTTCCGTAGTGTAAACTGACACGAGGCACGGCTTTCCGAGCTGCAGCATGGTCATTTATTGTTGCAGAGACGCGAATGTTCGCACAGTGAACACAGTGGAAATACGCTGTGCCCAAAATCATGACCGTGGGCACGGACAGTATGTTCTCCTGCAGAGAACATTAGTGTCACAAAATAGTCTAAAAAAAAGAAAATCACATTTTGTGTTACAATTGAGTATTTTTTTGTAGAATTCAAGGATACAATAAGGTCCTGTTATATTTCTGTAACCACTACCATTATTCACCAGATTAAGATTTGCATCTGCTGCAGAGTTTACTGTAAAAGTTGAATAGCTCCAAATCAGATTTTTGGAGTTATGGAAAATATCAGTAGCCTCAAGTCTGTTTTTTTGACAGTCAGTACCCTCATGTTTTAAAGGGTTGTTCCCATGTATAGCTTTCAGGAGCACACTATTTCTGGACTGCAGTACATTACTGAATGATTGACAGTTCGGGTTCTAAAGAGTAGAGCACTGTGAGGTCCGAGGGGGGGGCCGGCCCATTTCTGTGGGTGGGCGGCCCTAGGTGGGGGCTATACCACCAGCCCAGGGGGCACTTGCCCCCCTGCCGCCTGGGCCAGTCCACCCCTGGTCACCACACTGATCACAGGCCTCTGTCTGTCTGATGTTTGCCAGTACCAGCGTCAGAGCATCTTTTGTGGGCGGAGTTCACCCTCTGCTCATGAGACCTGGGGATCCTGTGCCTGTGCACACCTTATACAGAACACCCGTTGCCCTATGCTAGACCTGCTTCAGTTCTCTATCCTCCCACATTTCAGGGATCTGGGTGAATGCAAATCTGGAAACTTTTATATGTATATGTGACTCATTGTAACCAGGTCTTCACGTCTCGGGCGTTGCTTCTCCCAGCTGTAGTGAGGTGCTCCTAGAAAGCAGTCCCTTCACTTCTGGTTTGCTGAGCAGCGGCGAACGACTTGCTCGCTTCGGAACCAGTGATCTGGTTGTTGATGGGCGCGGGTGTATTTTGACCCGTTTAGATAGTCGCCCAGGTTCCGGTTTAGGGCACCGGGTAATGGCACCAACTGGTAGGTGGTCTGCAGGGCTGCACGGAACTGTATAGAGCCCTCTTCTCCTACGTTCCTCCCGACCACTTCTCTCTCCTTCTCCTACATTCTCCTCCACTCTACTCCTACACTCTGCCCACCAGGACCTAATTGGCCCTCTATACTAATGCTGCATGTAGGGTATGGAGCTCTGAGTATTAACCATGTCATTACTGAGACGGAGAATATTGCATCTTCAGTCAGGGATGCAATACCCTCCTGTGACGCACTCATTGCGGGGCGCCACATATAGAGAAGTAGCAGTATCGCCTATATAATGTATATAGACAGTGGCGTAACCAGAGTATGGTGGGTCCCGATGCGAAATTTAGACCTGGGCCCCACCACCCTCATCCTCACGCACACATGTTGGTCAGATGAATTGGTCTCCTGTAGCGTTTTAAATCCTCTAAAGACTCACAAATTGAACCCTCTTCCCCTTCATTATGCATTAATGTCCCTCATCATGTTATATATGGTCCTCCTCCTGGAATATGCCCTTATCATGGTATATATGTCCCCCATCCTGGTTTACATGGTCCTCCTCCTCCCGCCACCATAGTCGTCCAATTATTATAATGCATCCTCATATTTTTCCATATGTTACAATGTACCCCCATAGTCCTCTATGTATTATAATGCATCCCATAGTCCTCCATTCATAAGTTAGCCCCCATAGTCATTCAGTTATTATAATAAACCACCATTATCCTCAATATAATATAATGCAGCCTCACCTCCCTCCATATATCATAATGCAGCCTCATAGCCTCTCCACATAGCATAATACAGCCTCATATCCTCTCCATATAGCATAATACAGCCTCATGGCCTCTCCATATAACATAATACAGCCTCATAGCCTCTCCATATAGCATAATACAGCCTCATAGCCTCTCCATATAGCATAATACAGCCTCATAGCCTCTCCACATAGTATAATACAGCCTTATAGCCTCTCCGTATAGTGCAGTATTATATATGCAGCCTTATATATGAAACACGCAAAATCCTGAAGCCCCCCCTTGACCATACTGCACTCACTTATTTACAGCAAAAAAAAATCTTTACTTAAATCCTCTGGTTCCCTCGCTGATCCGTCGGGCTCCTGAAGATTCCAGAAGAGAAGGGGGAGAAGGTGCCAGCCTGCTGTATGCACTTCCCAGTGGAACACAGGCCAGGAAGCCGGCAGATCAGAGCAGAGGAGGGGCAGGAGAAGCAGCAGGAAGTAGGAGGCTTCCCTCCTCTCATCTCACTGACACACGGAGCCTGTGCTGCTGCACTGTCACATGGATGTGTGTCCTTGGCGACGCCCATCCATGTGAAGCAGGAGCTACAAACACGGTTGCAGGGGGTGGCTAGAGGCGCGGGTCACCTACAGGTCCGGGCCTGGTCTCAACCACGACTGCTGCGACCGCGATCGTTAAGCCACTGTATATAGACTGCTTTATGTACATTATATAAGCTACACCACGACTGCTGTATACACAGCATTTTTGTTTACTTGCACTACTGTAGTGGTGCTTTAAATGTAAGTCCCCCGATCCCTGTTTGATACTCCTCTTCTACCGCCTTCATCCTTTTGTAGCTGGACTCTGTTCAGTTTGCGGAGGAAAGTGACCAGTCAGCAGCTCCAGTGTTTCAGGGAGCATGCCGTAGGGCACTTTTCAATACATTGCTATGAGAGGTTTGTTCTGGCTCTGATAGAGATGGATTGAACACCTGTGATGTAGCTTCTGATATCTGGCCACTCAGAAGCTACTGGCACAAGAAGGTGCCGCGGGAGCAGAGCACGTTAAAGTATGAAAACTCCAGAAGGTGATAGTGGGGGTCTTAAGAAGGTCAGATGGAATGAGCCGTTCACAAATTAATCGGAAATTATCTGTCCTTGAGAATGGAGAAGATTTTTAATACGAGGCAAAATTCAAAGTTGCTTCTTTTTACAAACACTTTGCAATTTTCTCCATTTATGATGATGACAAAATCCCTTGAAAAAATAAAAACATCTTCATTATGTTTTATTACTAAAATGCATTAAATTGAGAGAAAGCTAAATTTGATTTTACTTATCTTCCTGTCCTTGAAAAGTATTGCCAGTGATTTATTCAGAGAAGTTGTGCTTTTCAGATGAACATAGAATACACGTAAATCGGCATGGTTGTTTTTTTAATCATGTTTGTGAGAAAAGACAATTTGGCTATATACGGTATACAGTATGTCTGCATTCTTTCTCAGAATGGTTTTAATCTGCCTAATACCCCTGTATATCCAGGCATGCTTGTGGATTAGTCTTGTAACTTACTTTTCTAGATTACTGGCACACAAATGTGTGTGAAGCTGTAATGTATTAATAATGTGGAAAACTGAAGGCAGTTGGAATTGCTGACTGCTCTAAAAACAGACCCAGCCATGGCAAGAACTTCCATTTCATTTCAACAGAATATCAACTTTAACATTCTGATGGGACTCAAAATAGTTTCTAAAAAAATTTTCTGTTGCTATATGCCTAAGGTCTTGTGTTCCATTTTCTTTCAATTCATTAAAGAATTTTAACATGTTTTACAAATGCACAGAAAGTCATAAAAACTAAAAATTTAAGAGGTTCCGCTGTTCCGCAAATAAAAAGATATGTGTTATATCAATTAAATTTGATGTAGTAATAAAATTTGTGTTGTAAAGGGGGCTTCCCACTTGACTGAAGCTATTCCACCCAGTTCTTTAGTCAGCTGACCACTGATGCCTGTGGTTGGCTGCAATGGTCAGGTGACTGGAGTGAGACATCATCAGAAGCACTTCCAATACACAGCAATTACAACAGGCAATTAAAGACGACCTGTCACCAAACCAGGCATGGTGATCTAATTACAGCACTGGATGCAGCATGTCTGCTGCATCCAGGCAAGGGGTCCCTTAGCACTTGAGCAGCCCTCTACCCCGAGTAAATACACTTAGAAAACTTACATCTTGCAGCCATAAAGGAGGTGGCTAGAGGCTGCAGCCAAAGGGCAGATTCACACCCCCTGCATGTGTAATCTGCCCACCGCTGCCAATCATTGTCTCCATCGTCTGCAGTATAACACAGAGTTTATTTTAGAAATGGCCGCTTAGCCCCGCCCCCTGCAGTGACGTCACCGCTTATACCTACCCTGCTCTATGGTTAACATAGAGCAGGGCGGGTAAAGGTGGTGATATCAGAGCAGGAGGCCGGCCGCCCCGCCTCCTGCAGTGACATCACCGCTTATACCCGCCCTACTCTATGTTAACCATAGAGCAGGGCGGGTATAAGCGGTGACGTCACCGCAGGGGGCGGGGCTAAATGGCCATTTCTGGGGGAAAAACCCAAAACCTCTGTGTTAATATGCTGAAGAGGGAGACAATAATTGGCAGCGGTGAGCAGATTAAACATGCAGGGGGTGTGAATCTGCCCTTTGGCTGCAGCCTCCAGCCACCTCCCTTATGGCTGCAGGATGTAAGTTTTGTAAGTGTATTTACTCGGGGTAGAGGGCTGCTCAAGTGCTAAGGGACCCCTTGCCTGGATGCAGCAGACATGCTGCATCCAGTGCTGTAATTAGATCACCATGCCTGGTTTGGTGACAGGTCCTCTTTAAATGATTTATTATTTTTAATCCTTTAGGGACAAGAGAATTTTCCATTTGTGTGCTTTCATTTTTTCAACACCTTCTTCTGAGACCCACAACTTTAAGGACATATTGTATTTTTGAATGACACCATTCATTTTATCATGTAAAACAAAATTCCAAGTGGAATGAAATGGTGAAAAAAAATGCCATTCTTCCATAACTTTTTTGGGTTTTGCTGTTACAGTGTCCATTTTGTGCTAACAATGACCCGGTAACATGATCGTCCAGATTAATCTGATTACGTCAATGCCAAAAATGTTAGTTTTTTTTCTATTGAAGTTATAAAAAAATTTCAGAACATTGTAAAAAATATTTTTGCTTTATGTCGCCATCTTCTGAGACCTGCAACATTGTTAGTTTTCTGTTGATGGGACCGATTGAGAGTTTGCTTTTTTGCATAGTGGGCTGACATTGTTAACCCCTTCACCCCCAAACCTGTTATTACCTTCCTGTCCAGGCCTTATTTTCCAATTCTGACCAGTGTCACTTTATATGGAACTCTGGAATTCCTCAATTGATCCCAGTTATTCTGAAAAAGATTCTTCATTACACATTGTACTTTATGTTAGTGGTTTAGTTATGAAAAAAATCAGAGCTTTGACAGAGGTTAGAAAATTTCCAAATTTTCAAACTTGAATTTTTTTGCCCTTAAAATAGACAGTTATATCACACAAAATACTGTACTATTCGCTTTCTAAGACGCACCTGATTATAAGACACCCCCCCAAATTTGGTGAAGGAAAAGATAATTTTTTTAATGTTAAATGGGGTCTGTCTTATAATGCTAATGTCCATCTTACAATCAGTAAATATGTCCCCCATCCTGGTATATAGCCCCCCATCCTGGTATATATATCCTCCACCATGGTACAAGGACCCCCCCCATGCTGGATATAGCCCCCAGTGATGGTACATACCCCCCACCCTGCATATGGCCCACAGTAATGGCACGCCTAGCCCCCCATCCTGCATATGGCCCCAGTGGTGGTACATATCCCCCCATCCTGGATATGGCTCCCGGTGATGGTACATAGCCCCACATCCTAGATATGGCCCCCAGTAATGGTACATAGCCCCCCATCCTGGATAAGGTCCCCAGTGGTGGTACATAGCCCCCCCATCCTGGAAAAGACCCCCAGTGATGCTATATAGTCCCCATCCTGCATATGGCCCCCAGTGATGATACACACAAACCACCCATCCTGGCTATGGCCCCCAGTGATTGTACATAGCCCCACACTTTAGATATGCCCCCCATCCTGCACTCACACCCCCACCTTGGATATATGGCCCATTGTCCTGAGCGCATCTTCCGATCATGGGAACGGGGCCCACAGTGATGATATCATCGCTGTGGGCCCGGTCACATGATCTGATGCCGAGCAGCACATAGGATAAAAGCGGCGAGAAGTGAGCACTGAGCGCCAAAGGGTAAGTAATCAGTTGTTTATTATTTTACTGGGTGCGCGCCAGCATCGGGACATAATGAGTGATGGTGAGCAACAGCTCTCCAAGGTGTGGTCAATCTGTTTAGATGCAGACTAACGAGCAGATATTATTTGATACAGATGTTAGTTTTGGGAATGAAAATTTACAGGTTGATTCCATGATTTTTTCCTCAGAATTGAGTGATTCCATAATTTTTCCCCCTGCTTGGCCTGAAAAAGGAACAGTTACTGGCTAGCATACTTTTTTTTCAAGATCTCTTTTAGTGTTTCTACTAGGCAGAGAGTTGCCATTTGAAATGACTTTAGTGTTGTGCCGTGTGTGATCTGCTTTTTATCTACAAAATTAAACAACTGAATGAACATCCTCCGAGCCAGGTGGTTCCATCATTTTTGCCATAGGTTGTGCATCAGCAACATTTTTGTAACAATTGTTTTTGTTCCTTGGTTAGAAGGGTTAAAATGTTATCAGCAATTTCTTATTTTTTTATCACTGTCCAGGTGGATTAAATGGTTAAAATAACTTTCTTGATATATTATTAAAATAAATAATACTCATAAATCATGCTAATGTTCTGGTCCATCAAGATAATTCCTAAGCTTAGGAGCCTAGGAAAAAATATTTTTCGACAAGAGAGAATTTACTATATACTAATATACTAAATAGTAAATAGTGATGGCAGAGGACCTGGTGACGGAAGGTGGTCAGTGTGCATGCGCCTATTGAAACGCCAGGATTGGCCAGCGGGAACCATGTGACCGGGTACCGCCCCTGCAGCCGATTGGCTGGTAGAAATCATGTGAACCCAATTTCTGTAGTTGAAAATTCTGGGTCTCTTTGATGTACATCATAAGCAGCAGTACACTCTTGTTGTTACTGTGTTATATGCAAGTTGTGCCCTATATAGACCTAAAATGTAAGCAAAAGTACGGGGATGATTTCCCTATATTGTTGAAATACCTGTATATAGTGGTGCATTGTATTGCACAATCAGCTATCATTTATTTATGAATGGTATACTGCTAGATATTCTATCATATATAAAAAAAGAGTTGTACCAGTGATAAAATCCAGCAAATCAGGAAATGTAATTACCTGCCTTTATGGTGTAGTAAGATATAAGTGTGGTGACCAAGTACGCTGTGGGCCTTAGGATTCATGAATTGTCCGCTGACTTGATATTGTTTTGCACTAATCACTTTACTATTTTTGTATCAATAAACATTAATCACAGCTAATAAGAAAAATGTTGCAAGCCTCTATATTTTAATATAAAGTATTTAATACAAAATATTTTTCAATTGTGTGATCTTTTACATTCAGAAAATGTATACACATGTGATATACAGTAAGTTCTATTTATAATTAAAAAAAGATGATTTTTTTCAGTATTAAAACTAATAGAAGCAGCACTTCTTTCCCCTGCGTATTGGCACAGGGCACACAACTTCCTGTTTATTCATAAATGTCTTCCAAAACCAAATATCCAAGTCGGATTTCTATTTTGCTGTTCTTTCTGTTATTTACCAAGCTGTTCACATTGCAGAAATATGAAAACTATTTCTTAGTCATCAGACAGACCTGCAATACTAATAGACAAAGCATTCACATAGTCACATTTAAAATACAAGTAACTATTAGTGATGAGCGAGCACTAAAATACCCTAGTGCCCAGTACTCGAATCAAGCAGGTCGTATGGGCTCGACTTGAGTATCAAGTATAATGGAAATCAATGGTAAACTTTAGCAGCTGCTTATCTGTGCGCAGAACAAAATAACTGGCCTTTGGAATTCCAAATGCTCATACACCATAGACTGACTTCACCCTGCAGGATTTTCCCTGATCAGTGTTCATCCGGTTTGTGTTCCAAATCCAGGAGTGTCTCCAAAACTCAGAACAGGTGTCAATCTTTCAATTATAGTTTTTCGGTTCCTCTCTGGTTTTTGCACACAAACTGGATGGACACTGATCAGTGAAAAACTGCAGTGTGAAGCCAGCCATAGACTGTTGGCCTATTCCACCAATATAGGCGGGTTCGGTCAACGTTAATCTAATGTGTATGGCTAATTGGATTGATAACAAGGTAATCATGCAACCATGTGGTAAGTGCATTTAATTTAAAAAATAATAATACTAATATGACAAGAAATCACTGTTCAGGCAAATGGGAAAGTAGTAGGAAATAATACAGATGATATTTTTTATAACATTGTCTTCCTATAATTATATAAATACAGGCAGCAAATAACATCATGGTGACTAACATCTGAATTACATTTCAGTTTTATATAATATGTGACTTTTACATTTTCACACGTCTATTTTAAAAATGATATTTAAAGCAAGCTATTTTAATCTACCCAGTACCTCGTACTTACTAAATCTGTGATGAAATTTAGAGGTAGGTTATTTTATATCCTCTATTATTAAAACCGCTGAAAGCCTTACATGGCAGTCAATATATCTATACATCTATCTGAAATATATATAATTATAACTATTATGTAATAATACTCTTCAAATTCCAGTAGTGTTTGTCGGGGTCAGCTACAGGTTCTTGTTGGCCCTGGGCGAAAGAGTCTCAGTAGGCCCCTTTAACATCGTATTTTATTTATTTATATATATATATATATATATATATATGTTTTTTTTTTTTCAAAATGAAATATTGGGAGTACAATCATTAGAAAGTATTGAAAGAGTATAATTTTCAATGTTACATTTTATTGAACTGTAGAAAGCTGAAAATTAGCTTTTATTTTGGGTTTCTCAATTGTACTAATATCAATAAATGTAATCAGATATTTATGGGCAGTCATTCCTGGAAAAAAAAGTCAAATTACTCTTCCTGGGCAATTTTTGGATTTCTGTTGCAATTGTAGATTGTCGTGGGGCAGTAGTTGAAGATGAGGGAATGAATCTAGATGCTCCAGCATGCCACATGTCCTGGCTGAGTGTGTGGACTTGTGTCATGTGGGCTGTATCCCCATATAGGCTGCATGTTACCGCTGGCTTCGGCTGGACAGGACCAGATGACAATTCTGACTGACAAGGAGACCATCAGTTCACTTTAATTAATAACAATTTACTTAGCATTCCTTAAGTATTAACTTTATACATGAGATAGTGGGCATATAACTTCCAACACGTTCCAGATTTAAAGACTATTTTCATAAATATTCTCAGCTTCCTCTGGGTTGTTCCTGATCTTACTGGTCCGGTGAGTCTCAGCACAACTCAGCCCAGCTAAACAGTCCAATTAGTGGCAGTCATTTTCCCTCTTTGCAGCTACATGACTCTACTTCTCGTAAAGCAGGGGGTTCGGGGGTTCTAAACACTATGGCCAAACTAGAGCCTTATGCTCCCAGATGCCCTCATATCCATATCTCCTCTCCTCATAGAGGAGTATGGTATGAAATATTCCAATAGTGTCAGGGAGGAGCCTTGTGCTCTCTCCAGTCGTGCAACATTTTAGGATTGGTTCCTTGTCGCTAAAGTCCTTTCCTCTAGACTCTTTTGCCTGTCTGGCATTCTTTGTCTTGGTCATCACTCCAGAATTGCACTACCTCAACTAAGTCACCTCTTTTCTTTTCTTGAAATAGGTCACTCACTGAATATATTCTTGAAGACCTCTCAGATTATAGACACACTTAGGACCCTAAAGACAAAAACTAATGAGCCATGCACACAGTGAACACGTCTGTAGGACAGTGTTCACACCACCAAAAGACTGAATCACAAAAAACAGTCAAACGTGTAAAAGTACTCTGTTGTAAAAAAAACTGTGAAAAGCAAGTGCTGTTGAAAAAGTAGTAAAAACAGGGTATTTAGTTGATGAATTTTTTGCAAAAAATGTATACTAAGCTGCTCTACCACTTCAAGGTAACCCGTATCAGAGCAGTCCCTATCTGATGTATTTAAAACCTGACGATGTATAAATCATTGACCGAGCGACTAAAGCCTTGAGTAGTGTTATATATTTCTGATTCATCCTCGGTCTTTGAATATATAGATTGTACATCTTTCTTCATATTGTACCACCTACATTACTAATCTCCTTTTATTGTACTTCATTGATTTCTGTATCATTTATGCTAATCATACTGTATGTTATACCGTTCTTTTATTTGCAAATCAATAAAAATATTTGAACATAAAACCTGACGATGTGTATTGGTACCTAAATGAGCAGGATCCAGACAGGTCCAATGTCACATCTGTTTTAATGGAAGTGCTGACTTATCTGCCATCTTTGGATTGCTCTTAAATTTACTAATATCCTGGATCTGTGCACTCAGCAGAGGAGTGATGAGCATAAGCATGTCCCCACACTGACTGAAAGCCAAATCTGCACTGATGCACTGCACTGCAATTCCAGCTGTTAGTCAAAGTGCTCAGTGTACTTATTGCCATCGTTCACAATATAGTGAGTGATAACTAGCGATGAGCGAGTATGCTCTGCGCTACTCGGTACTCGCACGAGTATCACTGTACTCGGGCTACTCGGCGAGCACCGAGTAATCTCGCGATACTCGTGCTGTGCTCGTGGTCCTCATCCCTGCATGTTGGCGCTCTTTAGAGAGCCAGCCCACATGCAGGGATTGGCTGGCAGACCACTGCAATGCCACAGCCCTGTTAGTTGTGGCATTGCAGTGATTGGCCACCCCGCACAGCGTGACCGAGCCTTTATAAGACCCGGCCACGATGTGCTCTGCACACAGCCATCCAGACAGTGAGTGTGGGGAGAGTGTCTGCTGCTGCTTAGGGACAGATTTGCGGCCCTCATAGGTAGATCCGGAGCAGGGCTGCAAACTGCTGCTGACCACAACAGTCCTTCTCAGGACTAATCTAGGAGGATATAGGCAGGGTGATCCAGATCGGAGTCCAAGCTTTACAGTGACCAGAACAGTCCTCTAGAGACTGTTGGAGCTGACTAGCTGTATACAGGCAGGGTCTAAAATCCAGCTTTCCTGTGACCAGAACAGTCACCAGACTGTTAAAATTGACTAGCTGTATACAGGCAGGGTCTAAAATCCAGCTTTCCTGTGACCAGAACAGTCACCAGACTGTCAAAATTGACTAGCTGTACACAGGCAGGGTCTAAAATCCAGCTTTCCTGTGACCAGAACAGTCACCAGACTGTCAAAATTGACTAGCTGTATACAGGCAGGGTCTAAAATCCAGCTTTGCTGTGACCAGAACAGTCACCAGACTGTCAAAATTGACTAGCTGTATACAGGCAGGGTCTAAAATCCAGCATTCCTGTGACCAGAACAGTCCTCAGGAGACTGTTGGAGCTGACTAGCTGTATACAGGCAGGGTCTAAAATCCAGTTTTCCTGTGACCAGAGCAGTCACCAGACTGTCAAAATTGACTAGCTGTATACAGGCAGGGTCTAAAATCCAGCTTTCCGGTGACCAGAACAGTCACCAGACTGTCAAAATTGACTAGCTGTATACAGGCAGGGTCTAAAATCCAGCTTTCCTGTGACCAGAACAGTCACCAGACTGTCAAAATTGACTAGCTGTATACAGGCAGGGTCTAAAATCCAGCTTTCCTGTGACTAGAACAGTCACCAGACTGTCAAAATTGACTAGCTGTATACAGGCAGGGTCTAAAATCCAGCTTTCCTGTGACAAGAACAGTCACCAGACTGTCAAAATTGACTAGCTGTATACAGGCAGGGTCTAAAATCCAGCTTTCCTGTGACCAGAACAGTCCTCAGGAGACTGTTGGAGCTGACTAGCTGTATACAGGCAGGGTCTAAAATCCAGCTTTCCTGTGACCAGAACAGTCACAAGACTGTCAAAATTGACTGGCTGTATACAGGCAGGGTCTAAAATCCAGCTTTCCTGTGACCAGAACAGTCCTCAGGAGACTGTTGGAGCTGACTAGCTGCATACAGGCAGGGTCTAAAATCCAGCTTTCCTGTGACCAGAACAGTCACCAGACTGTCAAAATTGACTGGCTGTATACAGGCAGGGTCTAAAATCCAGCTTTCCTGTGACCAGAACAGTCACCAGACTGTCAAAATTGACTAGCTGTATACAGGCAGGGTCTAAAATCCAGTTTTCCTGTGACCAGAACAGTCACCAGACTGTCAAAATTGACTAGCTGTATACAGGCAGGGTCTAAAATCCAGCTTTCCTGTGACCAGAACAGTTACCAGACTGTCAAAATTGACTAGCTGTATACAGACAGGGTCTAAAATCCAGCTTTCCTGTGACCAGAACAGTCCTCAGGAGACTGTTGGAGCTGACTAGCTGTATACAGGCAGGGTCTAAAATCCAGCTTTCCTGTGACCAGAACAGTCACCAGACTGTCAAAATTGACTAGCTGTATACAGGCAGGGTCTAAAATCCAGCTTTCCTGTGACCAGAACAGTCCTCAGGAGACTGTTGGAGCTGACTAGCTGCATACAGGCAGGGTCTAAAATCCAGCTTTCCTGTGACCAGAACAGTCACCAGACTGTCAAAATTGACTGGCTGTATACAGGCAGGGTCTAAAATCCAGCTTTCCTGTGACCAGAACAGTCACCAGACTGTCAAAATTGACTAGCTGTATACAGGCAGGGTCTAAAATCCAGCTTTCCTGTGACCAGAACAGTCACCAGACTGTCAAAATTGACTAGCTGTATACAGACAGGGTCTAAAATCCAGCTATCCTGTGACCAGAACAGTCCTCAGGAGACTGATGGAGCTGACTAGCTGTATACAGGCAGGGTCTAAAACCCAGCTTTCCTGTGACCAGAACAGTCCTCAGGAGACTGTTGGAGCTGACTAGCTGTATACAGGCAGGGTCTAAAATCCAGCTTTCCTGTGACCAGAACAGTCACCAGACTGTCAAAATTGACTAGCTGTATACAGGCAGGGTCTAAAATCCAGCTTTCCTGTGACCAGAACAGTCCTCAGGAGACTGTTGGAGCTGACTAGCTGTATACAGGCAGGGTCTAAAATCCAGCTTTCCTGTGACCAGAACAGTCACCAGACTGTAAAAATTGACTAGCTGTATACAGGCAGGGTCTAAAATCCAGCTTTCCTGTGACCAGAACAGTCACCAGACTGTTGTAGCTGTATACAGGAAAAATGTGCAAGGGCGTTGGCAAGGGACAAGGAAGTGGACGTGATGGTGGTGCAGGCAGAGGCCGAGGTCGTGTGCAAGCACTAATTTCGTAACAAGAAAGGGGCACATCTACTCGCTCACACGTCCTGTCTCAAATTCTTGGGGCCCGCTGCAGTACACCGCTCTTGAACCAACACCAGTGTCAACAGGTTGTTACTTGGATAGCGGATAATGCTTCAAGTCAGATTTGCTCCTCCACAAACACCCTGTCTTCCACACGGTCAAGTGTCAGTAGCCGTGATACTGCACCGCACATTTCCCAACCTGATCCTCCTTCCTACCACCAGGCCGAGTACACGTCCACGGACATTACTGATCCCACACTTGGACACTCGGAAGTCCAGAAGTGTTTACCCATGGGTGAGTGGAGGTACATGGCAAATTCCCATAACAAAATTTAAATTCAGTTGTCATTTGTTGGTGGTGTGGTGAAGTCTGGCCCAATTCAACCCTTGTTCATCTTGATCAGAGTCAGCCTGTCAGCATTTTCAGTTGACAGGCGGGTGCGTTTATCAGTAATGATTCCACCTGCGGCTCTGAAAACACGCTCTGACAAAACGCTAGCGGCAAGGCAGGCCAGGACTTCCGAGGCGTAGAGAGCCAATTCATGCCACGTGTCCAGCTTGGAGACACAATAATTGTAAGGCACAGAGGAATCTCGCAGTACAGTTGTTTGATCTGCAAGGTACTCCTTCAACATCTGGCCAAACTTAGCATTTCTTGTGGCACTACCCCGCACCTCAGGGGCTGTGGTACGTGAGGGGATGAGAAAACTGTCCCACATCGTAAAGACTGTTCCCCTACCTCTGGCGGATTGGACTTGTGCCCCTCACGGCCGTATGCCTTGGTTGTCCACCGATTCCTGACCTATGCCGCTAGCGTTTTGTGAGGGGAATGATTTGCCTACTTCCGTGACTATGGCCTTCTGGAAATGCTGCATTTTGGCTGACCTCTCCGCCTCAGGAATGAGAGACATAAAGTTCTCCTTGTAGCGTGGGTCTAACAGTGTTGCCAACCAGTACTGATTGTCGGCCAAGATGTTGTGAACGCGAAGGTCACGAGCCAGGCAGCTTACCATAAAGTCAGCCATGTGCGCCAGACTCTTAACAGTCATCACTTCAGTATCCAGACCAACACGATGACTGAACATGCTGTCCTCCTCCTCCTCATCTCCACTGTCCTCTGGCCAGCCACGCAGAATCGAGGGTATGACTGGTGTGCATGTAATATCCTCAATTTGGCCAGAGAGTTCCTCCATGTCTTCATCCTCCTCCTCCTCGTCATAGTCCTCCACTGCACGTTGTGATGAGATGAGGCTGGGCTGTGTGTTTTCACCCACACCCACTACTGTTTCTTGCTCCAAGTCATCGCGCTCGGCCTGCAATGCATCCTCTTTGTTTTTCAGCAGAGACCATTTTAGAAGGCAGAGTAGTGGTATGGTGATGCTAATAATGGCGTCATCGCCGCTCACCATCTTGGTGGAGTCCTCAAAGTTCTGGAGGACGGTACATAGGTCGGACATCCATCTCCACTCCTCAGGTGTTATGTGTGGAGTTTGACCCATTTCCCGACGGCTTAGGTGATGCAGGTAGTCCACAACTGCCCTCTTCTGCTCACATATCCTGACCAACATGTGCAGAGTTCAATTCCAATGCGTGGGGACATCACACACCAGTCTGTGGGCCGGAAGACGCAAACGGCGCTGAAAGCCGGCAAGGCCGGCTGAAGCAGCAGGTGACTTGCGCAAATGTGCAGACAGACGGCAAACTTTTACCAGCTGTTCAGACAGCTCTGGGTATGACTTTAGAAACCTCTGAACCACCAGGTTGAGCACATGGCCCACGCATGGAACATGCGTCAGCTGGCCTCGCCTCAAACCTGCCACCAGGTTCCGGACATTGTCACACACGACCTTTCCTGGCTTTAGGTTCAGAGGTGTGAGCCAGTGATCTGCCTGCTGTTTCAGAGCTGTCCACACCTCTTCTGCATTGTGGGGTTTGTCACCTATGCAGACTAGCTTCAGCACAGCCTGTTGCCGCTTCGCAGAGGCAGTGCTGCAGTGCTTCCAGCTTGGGACTGGTGTGGAGGGTACAGTGGATGAGGATGCGCAGGAGGAGGAGGAGGAGGCTGAAGAGCATGACATTCCGGAGCTGTAGAGTGTCGGTGAAACCCTGACAGAGGTAGGGCCTGCTATCCTTGCTGTGGGAAGGACGTGTTCCGTCCCTCGCTCAGACTGTGTCCCAGCATCCACAATATCAACCCAGTGTTTTGTCAAGGAGATGTAGCGGCCTTGCCCACAAGCACTTGTCCACGTGTCTGTGGTTAGGTGGACTTTGGCTAAAACAGCGTTGTTCAGGGCACGTGTGATGCTGTTGGACACGTGGTTATGCAATGCGGGGACGGCACATCTGGAGAAATAGTGGCGGCTGGGGACCGAGTAAAGTGGGACAGCAGCCGCCATCAGGTCGCGGAATGTTTCCGTCTCCACCAGCCGGAAAGGCAACATTTCTAGCGCTATGGATCGCGAAATGTGAGAATTCAGGACTGTGGCATGTGGGGCGTTGGCAGCGTATTTGCGCCTGCGTTCAAAGGTTTGCTGAATGGATAATTGAACGCTGCGCTGGGACAAGGACGTGCTTGATGGTGGGGTTATTTGTGCGTGGGCAACTTCAGGTGCAGGGCCGGAGGCTTGTTCGCGGCCAGCATGTACAGGGGATTGGCTCGCACGCACAACACGCGAAGACGTAGCAGTGACATCAGCAAGCACCGCTCCTCGACTCTGTTGTACTTCCCACAAAGTCGGGTGCTTGGCTGACATGTGCCTGATCATGCTGGTGGTGGTCAGGCTGCTAGTTTTCATACCCCTGCTGCTGCTGGCATGGCAGGTGTTGCAAATGGCCTTTTTAGAGTCATCTGGAGCCAACTTAAAAAACTTCCAGACTCGGGAAGACCTAACATTTGCACAGGCACCTTGTGTCGTGTTGTTGTTCCGGGGAACGGTTGCCTGCCTTCTGCCTGCGGACCCGACCCTGCTTTGTACTGCCTGTTGGGATGCTACGCCTCCCTCCCCCTGTGCACTGCTGTCCTCGCTCTGCATATACTCCTGCCAGGTTGGGTCAGCTACTGGATCATCCACCACGTTGTCTTCCTCTTCCTTGGCTATTCGCTGGACTGCTCCTCCTTCTCCTCATGTGCCACCATGATGACCGTTACAATAGTTAGGATGTTGTTTCAGGTATACCCCCAGTGGTAAATTTTTACGCCCATTCTTTTTGAATGGGCATTACAACGACAAGATACCCGCTCCTTTTCAATGGGAAAAATGTTTTGAGGCCCTCATGCATGTCTCCATCCAGGGACAATGTGGAGCCTCCCAATTTTTGGCTGCCCTGGCCAAAGGGCTATACTACAATACACCCACTTCAGGTTTACAGGCCCTCCTGCACGTCTCTATCCAGGGACAATGTGGAGCCTCCCAATTTTTGGCTGCCCTGCCAAAGGGCTATACTACAATACACCCACTTGAGGTTTACAGGCCCTACTGCAAGTCTGTATACATGGGTCATTGTTGAACCTCCCAATTCTTGGCTGCCCTGCCAAAGGGCTATACTACAATACACCCACTTCAGGTTTACAGGCCCTCCTGCACGTCTCTATCCAGGGACAATGTGGAGCCTCCCAATTTTTGGCTGCCTTGCCAAAGGGCTATACTACAATACATCCACTTGAGGTTTACAGGCCCTACTGCAAGTCTGTATGCATGGGTCATTGTTGAACCTCCCAATTTTTGGCTGCCCTGCCAAAGGGCTATACTACAATACACCCACTTCAGGTTTACAGGCCCTCCTGCACGTCTCTATCCAGGGACAATGTGGAGCCTCCCAATTTTTGACTGCCCTGCCAAAGGGCTATACTCCAATACACCCACTTCCTTACAATGGGCACTTCAGGTTTACAGGCCCTCATGCACGTCTCTATCCAGGGGCATTGGTGAACCTCCCAATTTTAGACTGCCCTGGCAAAGGAAAATACTAGAATAGACCCAGTTCCTCAAAATGGGCACAATATGTCAAGACAGGGCTTCATGTACGTCTCTTCTCAGGGACATCGGAGTGCCGCACAATGTTTTCACGTAAAATCTTTCATGTAATCACAAAAAGTAACCTACACCAGCTGTATCTCACTATTGGGTATGTGCCCTTAACATTTTCACCCTGAATATTCATTCTGGTGTCATTTTGGTAGGTTTTCTGGTGACTCCGTAAAATTGACGTGAAACTCGGACAAGATTGTTCACAGCTGTGACTTTTGAGTAAGAAATGCTTCCAGGGGTCTTCCCCATGGTGTTGCCATGTCATTTGAGCACTCTTCTGAGACTTTTGTGACATTTTTAGGGTTTCTACATGCTGCCGGCAGTCATTTCATAAAAATACACGGGTCTCCCATAGGATAACATTGGGCTCGGTACTCGGGCCGAGTACACGAGTAT
The DNA here is from genome assembly GCA_033576535.1 of Allobates femoralis. Lineage (NCBI taxonomy): Eukaryota > Metazoa > Chordata > Amphibia > Anura > Aromobatidae > Allobates > Allobates femoralis. The sequence continues at coordinate 370,091,251 of JARQOC010000004.1, forward strand.
CTCGGGATGCTCGGCCCGAGCTTCGAGCACCCAAGCATTTTAGTACTCGCTCATCACTAGTCATAAGTATTCAGACCTTTTGCTCTGTATTGAGTAGAAGCACCCTTTTGAGATAGTACAGCCATGAGTCTTGTTGGGAATGATGCAACAAGATTTTCTCACCTGGATTTGGAGATCCTCTGCCGTTCCTCCTTGCAGATCCACTCCAGTTGGATGGTGATGGTGGACAGCCATTTTCAGGTCTCTCCAGAGATGCACAATTGGGTTTAGGTCAGGGCTGGGCCAGTCAAGAATTGTCACACAGTTGTTCTGAAGCCACTCCTTTGTTATTTTAACTGTGTGCTAAGGCTCATTGTCTTGTTGGAAGGTGAACCTTTGGCCAAGTCTGAGCTCCAGAGCACTCTGGAAAAGGTCTTCATCCAGGATGACTCTGTACTTGGCCGCATTCATGTTTCCTTCAATTGAAACCAGTCATCTTCTCCCTGCAGCTGAAAAACACCACCATAGCATGATGCTGCCACCACCATGTTGCACTGTTAGGATTGTATTGGGCAGGTGATGAGAAGTGCCTGGTTTTCTCGTCACATACCGCTTAGAATTATCACCAAAAGGTTCTATCTTCATCTCATCACACCAGAGAATCTTATTTCTCATAGTCTGGGAGTCCTTCATGTGTTTTTTTACAAACTCTATGCGGGCTTTCATGTGTCTTGCACTGAGAATAGGTTTCTCTTGGGCCACTCTGCCATAAAGGCCCGACTGGTGGAGGGCTGCAGTGATAGTTGACTTTTGTGGAACTTTCTCCCATATCAACTCAGCCTCAGTGATCTTGTGGTTCTTCTTTACCTCTCTCACCAAGGCTCTTCTCCCACAATTGCTCAGTTTGGCTGGACAGCCAGGTCTAGGAAGACTTCTGGTGGTCCCAAACGTCTTCCATTTAAGTATTATGGAGGTCACTGTGCTCTTATGAACATTGAGCACTACAGAAATTATTTTGTAATCTTGACCATATCTGTGCCTTGCCACAATTCTGTCTCTGAGCTCTTTGGGCAGTTTCCTTCACCTCATGATTCTCATTTGGTCTGACATGCACTGTGAGCTGTGAGGTCTTATATAGACAAGTGTGTGCCTTTCCTAATCAAGTCTTTTCAATTTATTTAAAGGAGGTGTAGGGAAATGCAGGTGTACAACAGTCTGCGCTGCCAAGGTCCACTTACTTCAAGGAACACACGGGTAAGTAATAATCAAACAGGTTTCTTTATTGCTCCCTCCTGGCACCTTCCTCAGGGATACCCTCACCCCACAATCCCACACATATATATAGTAACATTCATAATGATGATTGGTGGGAGTTCCCACTAATGATGACGTCAAAAACGTCACCAAAGGGGGAGGATTCCCGATTTTGTGTTAATTTAATGTTACTATATATATGTGCGGGCTTGTGGGGTGAGGGTATCCCTGAGGAAGGTGCCAGGAGGGCACCGAAACGCGTCGGAAGCAATAAAGAAACCTGTTTGATTATTACTTACCCGTGTGTTCCTTGAAGTAAGTGGACCTTGGCAGCGCGGACTGTTGTACACCCGCATTTCCCTACACCTCCTTGAGATTCCACGTGCGAGTGGTCGGTGGAAGTCCAGCAGCAGCCATCAGGATATTACTACTACATGTTTGCATACTAGTTGTGGGTCACACAACTGACTTAGGTGAGTGAATTCCCTATACACCACCTGTTTTTCCAGTGTCTTAGTGATAGGGCACTATTGCGCCTCTTGTTCCCCTTCCCTTTCTTTATTGATTTCAGTTTATTTAAACACAGCTGGACTCCAATGAAGTAATAGAACCTTCTCAAGGAGGATCACAAGGAAATGGACAGCATATGACTTAAATATGATTGTCTGAGAAATGGGTCTGAATACTTATTACCATGTGATATTTCAGTTTTTCTTTTTTAATAAATTTGTAAAAATTTCTACATTTCTGTTTTTTTTTCAGTCAAGATGGGGTGCAGAGTGTACATTAATGAGAAAAAAAAGTACTGTAATGAAACAAAGAGTGAAAAATTTAAAGGGGTCTGAATACTTTCCCTACCCACTGTATATCTGCATATTAATAATGTAATCGTACATGACAAGTTCTTTTTAACCCCTTCCCGACCTTTGATGTTGTAGTACGTCATGAAAGTCTCCCACCCCGCTCCTTAAATTTTCCACCTCCTCCTGTCCCCCCCCGTGCTCCGTGCTCCCCTGCTGCCCCCACATGTCTCGGCTCCCCGCCGCCACCAGTCCTGCAGCTCCTGCAGCTGACAGCTGAGAAGATGCAGAACACTGATTACCAGGCTGCCAGGAGGATCGGTGAGGTAAGTATGGATGGATGGGATGGATGGATGGGATGGTTGGATGGATGGGATGAATGGATGGAAGGATGGATGGGGTCAGAGTCATGATGCTCAGTACGGCAGATCATTGACATACAGTGCACCATGACTCTAACCCCAGAGACACAACAAGGGATCAAGTGTCCACTTGTTGTAGTCACTGGGGTCAGTCATGGTGCACTGTATGGCAAAGATCTGCTGTACCGTGCACCATGACTCTGACCCCAGAGACTACAAGTGGACGCTTGATCTCTTGTTGTAGTCTCGTGTCAGGCATCGTGGTATGGCAGATCATTGCCATACAGTGCACCATGACTCTGACCCCAGAGACTACAGCAAGGGATCAAGTGTCCTCTTGTTACAGTGTCTAGTGTCATAGTGATGGGGCACTGTATGGCAATGATCTGCCATACAGTGCACAATCACTGGGATCCCAGAGACTAAAACAAGGGATCAAATGCCCTCTTGTTGTAGTCTCTGGGGTCACGGTGATTGTGCACTTTATGGCAAATCATTGTCATACAGTGCACCATCACTATAACACTAGAAATTGCAACAAGACACTTGATCCCTTGTTGCAGTCTCTGGATGTAGCAGAGGTGATCGAGTGTCGTGGGACCTTCGTTTTGGACTACGTCGGACGTTAATAAAAATGGAGTCTCAATTAGTGTTTGTTTTTTATTCTAATAAAAATAGTTTTCTCTGTGTGGTGTATTTTTTTTTACTATTTACTAGAGAATTCCTAGTCTGGGTACAGCGCCATAAAATGGTGCTTCATTGAATGCACCATTTTTTGGGGTGGTTGCGGGCTACAATTCGCAGCATGGTGGGCCCAGAACGCTTTGGCCTCTCCATGCTGAGGATTCCAGCCCCCAGCTGCCTAGTTGTACCTGGCTGGACCAAGAATATGGCGGAGTCCCACATAATTTTTTTTCTAGAATTAGTCCTAGAAATAAAAAAAAAATGGGCTTTGCTGTACTTTTGGTTGCCAGCCAGGTACAACGAGGCAGCAGGGGGTTGTGGGAATCCGTAGCTGCCAAGTTGTACCTGGATGGACCAAAAATATGACTTTTTTTAATTACTTCTACAAATAAAATGACATGGAGTTTTGCCATATTTTTGGTTGCCAGCCAGGTACAACTTGGCAGTTAGGGGGCTGGAATCCTCAACGTGGAGAGACCCAAACGATGTGGGCCCCCCACGCTGCAAATTGCAACCCACAGCCACCCCAGAAAATAGCGCATTATTTAGAGGTGCCATTTTCTGGTGCTGTACCCCAACTCTTCCAGTTGCTCTTGTGCTGTTTCCAAAATGGGGTCACTTGTGGGGGAGCTCCAATGTTTAGGCACACAGGGACAGTCCAAACGCGATATGGTGTCCGCTAACAATTTGAATGGAAAATAAGCTCAAATTGTTAGCGGACACCATGTCGTGTTTGGAGTGCCCCTGTGTGCCTAAACATTGGAACTCCCCCACAAGTGACCACAGTTTGGAAACTAGAACCCCCCAGGGAACTTATCTAGATGGGTGGTGAGCACTTTGAACCCCCAGATGTTTCACAAATTCATCCGTAAAAATGAAAAAGTACTTTTTTGTTCACAAAAATATTCTTTTAGCCTAACTTTTTTCATTTTCACACGGGCAACAGGATAAAATGCATGCTAAAATTTGTTGGGCAATTTCTCCTGAGTACATTGATACCTCATATGTAGTCATAAACCACTGTTTGGGCACACAGCAGGGCTAGGAGGGAAGGAGTGCCATTTCAATTTTTAAATGGAAAATTAGCTCCAAAAGACAAATTGCGCTCCTTCCCTTCTGAGCCCTGCCGTGCGCCCAAACAGTGGTTTATGACTACATATGAGGTATCGGTGTACTCAGGAGAAATTGCCCAACAAATTTTAGGATGCATTTTATCCTGTTGCCCCATGTGAAAATGAAACAATAGAGGCTAAAAGAAAATTTTTGTTAGAAAAATTAAAATGTCCATTTTTTCCTTCCACGTTTCTTTAGTTCCTGTGAAGCACCTGAAGGGTTAATGATCTTCTTGAATGTAGTTTTGAGTAGTGTGAGGGGTGCAGTTTTTGGAATGGTGTCATTTTTTGGTGTTTTCTGTTATGTACACCCCTCAAAGGGACTTCAAATATGTTGTGGTCACTAAAAAAAATGGTTTTGTAAATTTTGCTGGAAAAATGAGAAATTCCTGATGAACTTTGAACCCTTATAACTTCCTACCCCAAAAATTTTTTTTTGTTCCAAAATTGTGCTGATGTAAAGTAGACATGTGGGAAATGTTATTTATTAGCTATTTTGTGTCACATACCTCTCTGGTTTAGCAGAATAAAAATTAAAAATTTGAAAATTGCAAAATTTTCAACATTTTTGCCAAATTTTTGATTTTTTCACAAATAAACGCAAAAATTATTGACCTAAATTTACTACTATCATGAAGCCCAATATGCCACACAAAAAAACTCGCTAAGCTCATTCCAGCGCTCTGGAACGCTAAGATCTGTTGAAGCGTTCCAGAGTTATTACCTCATAAAGGGACACTGGTCAGAATTGCCAAATATGCCAAGGTCTTTAGGGTCAAAATAGGCTGGGTCAGGAAGGGGGTTAAAGGGGTTTTCCCACGAACAAACTTAAGTTGACAGTTCATTTTAATCAAAAGATCTTGTAATAATAATAATTTCCACAATTGGAAGTGTTTAAAAAAAATGTCCCTGTGCTGAGTTAATCTTAAAAATATTCTCCTACTATGTGCAGTTTCACTTTTGTTCCTGACCATGCATGGAGCATTGATTTGATCCTGGGCAGGGAAGGATGAAATAAAGTATACAGACATTACCACACAGGATCACAAATAATTGTTTCTTTGAGGTAAAACATTTTCTAGAAACAGTCAGAGAAATATTTTACCTCATAAAAAGAATCCGCTGTGATCCCGTGCTGTAATATCTGTATATTCTCTTTCCTTCCTCCCCTGCCCAGGAGACGTGGTATGATCAGACTGTGTTCCGTAATTGGTCAGAAATAAATATTAAACTGTACATAGCAGGAACACATTTATAAAATTATCTCAGCACAGGAACATTTTTTTAAACACATCAAATTGTCAAAATTATTATTATTCCAAGATATATTGATTAAAATTAACTTTATTCGTGGGAAAGCCCCTTTAAGAATTCAATATTTATGATAGAAATGCATCTCATGTAATGCAAGTAATATTTCCCACTATGATTCATATCTTCTGCCTCTTCTGCAATTAAGAGGCTTATTAGCCATGCAACGTTCACATCAGAAATACCAGAGGGATTTCACATTCTGTACATATTCCTACATGTTAGTTCTGCTCAGCTGTCTAAATACAACTGTATCTATTCTATTAGCAGTTATTATTAGCAGACATTAACATTCATTGGTACTGAATTGTATCATGTTTACTGACCACTGGTAAATACAATTCGTCTATTATTTAAAAGGCTTATGGCCACTTTACACGTCCCGATTTCGGCATCCAACTCGACCAAAAGTCACGTGGTTCGTGCGTTGGCCCGGATATCGTTCGTGCGTTGTATGGTTTAAACGTCCAATACGATGCACGAACGATGTCAAACCGATATCGGGGAAGAATTGTGCAGGCTCTCCAACGGGCCGATATTGGTTGGTGGTTGGAGCTGGATCGGGCTGTGTAAAAGCCCAACTATGATGTGAAGTACAACGTCCCCTATTCTCTCCCATGTTAAATGGTCGTTCCTGGGTCGGCCGTACAAGGGGGCGTACACATCACAGTGGCGTTGTCTGCCGATATTGCGCTGTGTAAATCTCTGATGCGATCTTTGAAATCTGGGCAGAAAAAGTGCGCTCCCGCGGCGTCGGATCCAATATCGGACCGACGTTGGGACGTGTAAAGTGGCCATTATACTGCCAGGGTTCCTTGTTTTGCACCATCAAATCTATGAAGGGAAGTTCTGCAGATCATTTTCTTCCTTAAAACTTGAAGTCAAGCTCACTTGTTGGCCATCAACACTTTTGAGGAGATAGTGGAAGGGTGAGAGCCCGAAACGGTGCCGTAGTCACTTTGGTCTCCCCCCCTCCCTGCACTATGTTTTGGCAACTCCAATAAAGGACCGTCTTGCATCTTCTTTGGTGAGTGCAGCTTTTCTTCACTTTTTACCAAGATTGTGGCTTTGCTTTGCTAGCACCCCAAAGAAATCTCTGTGGCGTCTGTCATTTACCTCCTAATTGGAGTTCCCCCAGAAGGTGGTGCCCCTATTTTCATCCTCTTTTGCCTGGATATTACAGTGTACTGAGACCCACTATAGCATACTTTGGTCCACCATAGTCCATTTGGGTTGATATGATAAGGGTATGAGTGTGTATCTATGATCAATTGTCTATGCTATTATGCGGGATAATATTTTGCTGACCCTGGTACACTACCATTTACTGCATTAATTGTGTCTTTCCCCTATATTGGGCTTGGTATATGCTAACCATGTGATTCATTATTATATCTGACCAACAAATATTGTACACTCCTTAAGCTAGTGGTGCTATACACGCACGTATGCACTTTTCATTGTAAATTGTAACAGTCATATCAATTTGCCTATCCTATAGGGTCCTTCTACTGTATATATATTATCCAGTGCCGTATGCTGTTGCAATTTTATGGTCACTGTTATCTCTGTTACAAGGGCATAGGAGGGCCCTTAGGATACACATCGCAACATTGCATGCAATTTCACTGGCAATTTGCTGGTTGCAGTGAAATCATGGACACATTGTTCAATTTTGTTGCCGTGTGCAAATAGAACAATGTGTCTATGGCCTTGTTCACACATATCAGCTTTTTTGACCATCTCTGTGTTTTTTGGGCTGTTAAAAGAAACGCACGTGCGTTAACGCAGGGTGCATTTGAGTGTACATGCGTTTTTCAGCTCCACTTGTGTTTTTTTCCCCCAGTCCAAAAAACGCTGCATGCAGCGTTTTTTGGGTGCTGGAAAAAACGCAGGGGTTGTTTCCAAAAACGCATTCGATTTTTTAACATAGGGCCCTATGGGAAACGCATGCGTTAATGCAGGGCACATATAGGCACCTGCGTTAACGCATGCGTTAACACTAACGTTTTTAAAAGGCACATAAAGGCACCCTGTGTTAATGCTAGCGTTTTTGCCTGCGTTTTTGATGAAAAAATGACAAAGTCCAAAAAGGATTCTAATTCTTTCAGACACACAAGGGACACTTTTTGGCACTCTTAAAAAAACGCATGTGGTTTTTGGAGTGCTAAACAAAACGCAAATTGTGTGTGAACAAGGCCTTTGTCAATATTTTGAACTGGTGTTGCTCCCATACGTACCTTGTCTTCTCTTGTTCCCTTTTCTATATGCTCCACTTGGTACGTTGAGCACCCGCCTCGATTTCATATAATAAGCAGTGCGCCCCCCTCCCCTGTCTTGATGTTATTTTATGTTATCTTAAAGTGATGCAGACAGCTTCATGAATGTTTTATTGAATGTTTACACAGTGCGTTTTTCCTGCAGTTTCGGTGCATTGTTTTGTGCGATTTTACCTATATTTTATGCACATCCTTGTTAATCATAACCTGCATTTTTCCTTCACAGCTAAACTTGTGTGATTCAAGAAAAGTTGGTTTTGCCTGTTTTTACTGCAGCTTTGCTCCATTTTTTCTGTGGTTTGTAGTTTGGTTCTACAAATGAAAAGAGGTGATTTTCAATCTGTGATAAGAGAAAATCAAGGCAAAAAACGCAGCAAAGAATTGACATGCTCATTCGTTCAAAAACACAGCAAAAAACAAGCAGGTTTCAATATCCATGTATACCCATAAAAGACCAGTGATCCAGAGATCGATATGCAAAATAGAAACTTTATGAAATTGGTGCTTAAGAAGGAGGAAAGAGTGTATACGAAGTACAGCAACGAGAGGGTATGCACAGTCAACTGATCTCCATACAAATATAAAAAAAATCAATAAACCAAAATCATATTTTTCACTTGTATCATCTGTGATGGTCATGTACAGGTTCATCTCAATGAATTAGAATATCCAAAAAAAAATGTATTTCAGTAATTCAATACATAAAGTGAAATGCATATATTATATAGAGTCATTACAAACAGAGTGATCTATTTCAAGTGTATATTTCTGTTAATGTTGATGGGCAACCGGTGTCTTGTTCAGTGGTGGAGAGCCAACAGTGTTATTCTAACAGGAAAGGTGCATTGGAGCAATTCACGGGCAGGACTTCTGCATTCTTAGCGTCTTATCAGTCTACTGCTCCGCAGACGGGAAATGGATAGTGATGAGCGAGTATGCTCTGCGCTGCTCGGTACTCGCACGAGTATCACTGTACTCGGGCTACTCGGCGAGCACCGAGTAATCTCGCGATACTCGTGCTGTGCTCGTGGTCCTCATCCTTGCATGTTGGCGCTCTTTAGAGAGCCAGCCCACATGCAGGGATTGGCTGGCAGACCACTGCAATGCCACAGCCCTGTTAGTTGTGGCATTGCAGTGATTGGCCGGCCTGCACAGCGTGACCGAGTCTTTATAAGACCCGGCCGCACTGTGCTCTGCACACAGCCATCCAGACAGTGAGTGTAGGGACAGTGTCTGCTGCTGCTTAGGGACAGATTTGCGGCCCTCATAGGTAGACCCGGAGCAGGGCTGCAAACTGCTGCTGACCACAACAGTCCTTCTCAGGACTAATCTAGAAGGATATAGGCAGGGTGATCCAGATCGGAGTCCAAGCTTTTCTGTGACCATAACAGTACTTAATAGCTTGATACAGGTTAGGGACTAAAATCCTACTCTCCTGTGAGCTGAACAGTCACCAGACTGGTGTACTTACTACCTTGATACAGGTTAGGGACTAAAATCCTACTCTCCTGTGATCTGAGCAGTTACCAGACTGGTGTACTTACTACCTTGATACAGGTTAGGGACTAAAGTCCTACTCACCTGTGACCATTTACAGTCACCAGACTGGTGTACTTACTACCTTGATACAGGTTAGGGACTAAAATCCTACTCTACTGTGACCATTACAGTCACCAGACTGTTGTACTTACTACCTTGATACAGGTTAGGGACAAAAATCCTACTCTCCTGTGACCATTACAGTCACCAGACTGTTGTACTTACAACCTTCATACAGGTTAGGGACTAAAATCCTACTCTCCTGTGACCATTACAGTCACCAGACTGGTGTACTTACTACCTTGATACAGGTTAGGGACTAAAATCCTACTCTCCTGTGAGCTGAACAGTTACCAGACTGGTGTACTTACTACCTTGATACAGGTTAGGGACTAAAATCCTACTCTCCTGTGACCATTACAGTCACCAGACTGTTGTACGTACTACCTTGATACAGGTTAGGGACTAAAATCCTTCTCTCCTGTGACCATTACTGTCACCAGACTGTTGTACTTACTACCTTGATACAGGTTAGGGACTAAAATCCTACTCTCCTGTGACCATTATAGTCACCAGACTGTTGTACTTACTACCTTGATACAGGTTAGGGACAAAAATCCTTCTCTCCTGTGACCATTACAGTCACCAGACTGTTGTACTTACTACCTTGATACAGGTTAGGGACTAAAATCCTACTCTCCTGTGACCATTACAGTCACCAGACTGGTGTACTTACTACCTTGATACAGGTTAGGGACTAAAATCCTACTCTCCTGTGAGCTGAACAGTTACCAGACTGGTGTACGTACTACCTTGATACAGGTTAGGGACTAAAATCCTACTCTCCTGTGACCATTACAGTCACCAGACTGTTGTACTTACTACCTTGATACAGGTTAGGGACTAAAATCCTACTCTCCTGTGAGCTGAACAGTTACCAGACTGGTGTACTTACTACCTTGATACAGGTTAGGGGCTAAAATCCTTCTCTCCTGTGACCATTACAGTCACCAGACTGGTGTACTTACTACCTTGATACAGGTTAGGGACTAAAATTCTACTCTCCTGTGAGCTGAACAGTTACCAGACTGGTGTACTTACTACCTTGATACAGGTTAGGGACTAAAATCCTTCTCTCCTGTGACCATTACAGTCACCGGACTGATGCACTTTCTACCTTGATACAGGTTAGGGACTAAAATCCTACTCTACTGTGACCATTACAGTCACCAGACTGGTATACTTACTATCTTGATACAGGTTAGGGACTAAAATCCTACTCTCCTGTGAGCTGAACAGTTACCAGACTGGTGTACTTACTACCTTGATACAGGTTAGGGACTAAAATCCTACTCTCCTGTGACCATTACAGTCACCAGACTGTTGTACTTACTACCATGATACAGGCTAGGGACTAAAATCCTACTCTCCTGTGACCATTACAGTCACAAGACTGTTGTACTTACTACCTTGATACAGGTTAGGGACTAAAATCCTACTCTCCTGTGAGCTGAACAGTTACCAGACTGGTGTACTTACTACCTTGGTACAGGTTAGGGACTAAAATCCTTCTCTCCTGTGACCATAACAGTCACCAGACTGTTGTACTTACTACCTTGATACAGGTTAGGGACTAAAATCATTCTCTCCTGTGACCATTACAGTCACCAGACTGGTGTACTTACTACCTTGATACAGGTTAGGGACTAAAATCCTACTCCCCTGTGAGCTGAACAGTTACCAGACTGGTGTACTTACTACCTTGATACAGGTTAGGGACTAAAATCCTACTCTCCTGTGACCATTACAGTCACCAGACTGTTGTACTTACTACCTTGATACAGGTTAGGGACTAAAATCCTACTCTCCTGTGAGCTGAACAGTTACCGGACTGGTGTACTTACTACCTTGATACAGGTTAGGGACTAAAATCCTTCTCTCCTGTGAGCTGAACAGTTACCAGACTGGTGTACTTACTACCTTGATACAGGTTAGGGACTAAAATCCTACTCTCCTGTGACCATTACAGTCACCAGACTGTTGTACTTACTACCTTGATACAGGTTAGGGACTAAAATCCTTCTCTCCTGTGACCATTACAGTCACCATACTGTTGTACTTACTACCTTGATACAGGTTAGGGACTAAAATCCTACTCTCCTGTGACCATTACAGTCACCAGACTGGTGTACTTACTACCTTGATACAGGTTAGAGACTAAAATCCTACTCTCCTGTGAGCTGAACAGTTACCAGACTGGTGCACTTACTACCTTGATGCAGGTTAGGGACTAAAATCCTACTCTCCTGTGACCATTACAGTCACCAGACTGTTGTACTTACTACCTTGATACAGGTTAGAGACTAAAATCCTTCTCTCCTGTGACCATTACAGTCACCAGACTGTTGTACTTACTACTTTGATACAGGTTAGGGACTAAAATCCTACTCTCCTGTGAGCTGAACAGTTACCAGACTGGTGTACTTACTACCTTGATACAGGTTAGGAACTAAAATCCTACTCTCCTGTGAGCTGAACAGTTACCAGACTGGTGTACTTACTACCTTGATACAGGTTAGGGACTAAAATCCTTCTCTCCTGTGACCATTACAGTCACCAGACTGTTGTACTTACTACCTTGATACAGGTTAGGGACTAAAATCCTACTCTCCTGTGAGCAGAACAGTTACCAGACTGGTGTACTTATTACCTTGATACAGGTTAGGGACTTAAATCCTACTCTCCTGTGACCTGAACAGTCACCTGACTGTTGTCGCAGTATACAGGCAAAATGCGCAAGGGCGTTGGCAAGGGCATTGGCAAGGAACAAGGAAGCGGAAGTGATGGTGGTGCAGGCAGAGGCCGAGGTCGTGTGCAAGCACTAATTTCGCAACAACAAAGTGGCACATCTACTCGCTCGCACGTCCTGTCCCAAATTCTTGGGGCCCGCAGTAGTACACCGCTCTTGAACCAAGACCAGTGTCAACAGTTTGTTACTTGGATAGCGGATAATGCTTCAAGTCAGATGGGCACCTCCACAAACACCCTGTCTTCCACACGGTCAAGTGTCAGTAGCAGTGATACTGCACCGCACATTTCCCAACTTGATCCTCCTTCTTACCACCAGGCCGAGTACACGTCCACGGACATTACTGATCCCACAGTTGGACACTCGGAAGAGCTGTTCACGTATCCATTCGCAGAATCTGGCCTCTCGCCAGCTCCTGTTGAAGTGGGTGATGAGGAGATGGTATGTACAGATGCCCAAATATTTGAGCAGCCACGTTCTCACGAACGGAACGTTGGCAACGTGTCTCAACAAGGGGTGGACGATGATGAGGCACAATTGCCAGGAAGTCAGGAGGAGGATCAGGGTGCGGAAGAGGAAGACGACGTGGTGGATGATCCAGTAGCTGACCCAACCTGGCAGGAGTATATGCAGAGCGAGGACAGCAGTGCACAGGGGGAGAGAGGCGTAGCATCCCAACAGGCAGTACCAAGCAGGGTTGTGTCCGCAGGCAGAAGGCAGGCAACCGTTCCCCGGAACAACAACACGACTCAAGGTGCCTGTGCAAATGTTAGGTCTTCTCGAGTCTGGGAGTTTTTTAAGTTGGCTCCAGATGACTCTAAAAAGGCCATTTGCAACACCTGCCATGCCAGTATCAGCAGGGGTACGAAAACTAGCAGCCTGACCACCACCAGCATGAACAGGCACATGTCAGCCAAGCACCCGACTTTGTGGGAAGTACAACAGAGCCGAGGAGCGGTGCTTGCTGATGTCACTGCTACGTCTTCGCGTGTTGTGCATGCGAGCCAATCCCCTGTCCATGCTGGCCGCGAACAAGCCTCCGTCCCTGCACCAGAAGTTGGCCACGCACAAATAACACCACCATCAAGCACGTCCTTGTCCCAGCGCAGCGTTCAATTATCCATTCAGCAAACCTATGAACGCAGGCGCAAATACGCTGCCAACGCCCCACATGCCACTGTCCTCAATTCTCACATTTCGCGATCCATAGCGCTAGAAATGTTGCCTTTCCGGCTGGTGGAGACGGAAGCATTCCGCGACCTGATGGGGGCTGCTGTCCCACTTTACTCGGTCCCCAGCCGCCACTATTTCTCCAGATGTGCCGTCCCCGCATTGCATAACCACGTGTCCCAAAGCATCACACGTGCCCTGAACAACGCTGTTTCAGCCAAAGTCCACCTAACCACAGACACGTGAACAAGTGCTTGTGGGCAAGGCCGCTACATCTCCTTGACGGCACACTGGGTTAAAATTGTGGAAGCTGGGACCCAGTCTCAGCGAAGGACGGAACACGTCCATCTCACACCAAGGATTGCAGGCCCTACCTCAGTCAGGGTTTCACCCACACTCTACAGCTCCTGAATGTCATGCTCCTCAGCCTCCTCCTCCTGCGCATCCTCATCCACTTTACCCTCCACACCAGTCCCAAGCTGGAAGCACTGCAGCACTGCCTCGGCGAAGCGGCAACAGGCTGTGCTGAAGCTAATATGCATAGGTGACAAACCCCACAATGAAGAAGAGGTGTGGACAGCTCTGAAACAGCAGGCAGATCACTGGCTCACACCTCTGAAGCTAAATCCAAGAAAGGTCGTATGCGACAATGGCCGAAACCTGGTGGCGGCTTTGAGGCGAGGCCAGCTGACACATGTTCCATGCGTGGCCCATGTGCTCAACCTCGTGGTTCAGCAGTTTCTAAAATCATACCCAGAGCTGTCTGAACTGCTCGTAAAAGTTCGCCGCCTGTCTGCACATTTTCGAAAGTCACCCACTGCTTCAGCCGGCCTTGCCGGCTTTCAGCGGCGTTTGAAGCTTCCTGCTCACAGACTGGTGTGTGATGTCCCCACGCGTTGGAATTCAACTCTGCACTTGTTGGTCAGGATTTGTGAGCAGAAGAAGGCAGTTGTTGAGTACCTGCATCAACTAAGCCGTCGGGAAATGGGTCAAACTCCACACATAACACCTGAGGAGTGGAGATGGATGTCCGAGCTATGTATCGTCCTCCAAAACTTTGAGGACTCCACCAAGATGGTGAGCGGCAATGACGCCATTATTAGCGTCACCATACCACTACTATGCCTTCTAAAACGGTCTCTGCTGAAAAACAAAGAGAATGCATTGCAGGCCGAGCGCGATGACTTGGAGCAAGAAACAGTAGTGGGTGTGGGTGATAACACACAGCCCAGCCTCATCTCATCACAACGTGCAGTGGAGGACTATGACGAGGAGGAGGAGGATGAAGACATGGAGCAACTCTCTGGCCAAATTGAGGATATTACATGCACACCAGTCATACCCTCGATTCAGCGTGGCTGGCCAGAGGACAGGGGAGATGAGGAGGAGGAGGAGGAGGACAGCATGTTCAGTCATCGTGTTGGTCTTGATACTGAAGTGATGGCTGTTAAGAGTCTGGCGCACATGGCTGACTTTATGGTAAGCTGCCTGGCTCGTGACCCTCGCGTTCAGAACATCTTGGCTGACAATCAGTACTGGTTGGCAACACTGTTAGACGCACGCTACAAGGAGAACTTTATGTCTCTCATTCCTGAGGCGGAGAGGTCAGCCAAAATGCAGCAGTTCCAGAAGGCCATAGTCACGGAAGTAGGCAAATCATTCCCCTCACAAAACGCTAGCGGCATAGGTCAGGAATCGGTGGACAACCAAGGCGTACGGCCGAGAGGGGCACAAGTCCAATCCGCCAGAGGTAGGGGAACAGTCTTTACGATGTGAGACAGTTTTCTCAGCCCCTCACGTACCACAGCCCCTGAGGTGCGGGGTAGTGCCACAAGAAATGCTAAGTTTGGCCAGATGCTGAAGGAGTACCTTGCAGATAGAACTGTACTGCGAGATTCCTCTGTGCCTTACAATTATTGGGTCTCCAAGCTGGACACGTGGCATGAATTGGCTCTCTACGCCTTGGAAGTCCTGGCCTGCCCTGCCGCTAGCGTTTTTTCAGAGCGTGTTTTCAGTGCCGCAGGTGGAATCATTACTGATAAACGCACCCGCCTGTCAACTAAAAATGCTGACAGGCTGACTCTGATCAAGATGAACAAGGATTGGATTGGGCCAGACTTCACCACACCACCAACAAATGACAACTGAATTTAAATTTTGTTATGGGAATTTGCCATTTACCTCCACTCACCCATGGGTACACACTTCTGGACTTTGCCTAATCGCTGGACTGTTCCTCCTTCTCCTCTTGTGCCACCATGATGACCGTTACAATAGTTAGGCTGTTGTTTCAGGTATACCCGCAGTGGTAAATTTTTTTGCCCATTCTTTTAGAATGGGCATTACAACAACAGGAGACCCGCTCCTTTTCAATGGGAAAATTGTTTTGAGGCCCTCCTGCACGTCTCTACGCATGGGTCATTGTTAAACCTCCCAATTTTTGGCTGCCCTGCCAAAGGGCTATACTACAATACACCCACTTCAGGTTTACAGGCCCTCCTGCACGTCTCTATCTAGAAACAATGTGGAGCCTCCAAATTTTTGGCTGCCCTGCCAAAGGGCTATACTACAATACACCCACTTGAGGTTTACAGGCCCTACTGCAAGTCTGTATGCATGGGTCATTGTTGAACCTCCCAATTTTTGGCTGCCCTGCCAAAGGGCTATACTACAATACACCCACTTCAGGTTTACAGGCCCTCCTGCACGTCTCTATCCAGAAACAATGTGGAGCCTCCCAATTTTTGGCTGCCCTGCCAAATGGCTATACTACAATACACCCACTTCAGGTTTACAGGCCCTCCTGCACGTCTCTATCCAGGGACAATGTGGAGCCTCCCAATTTTTGGCTGCCCTGCTAAAGGGCTATACTCCAATACACCCACTTCCTTACAATGGGCACTTCAGGTTTACAGGCCCTCATGCACGTCTCTATCCAGGGGCATTGGTGAACCTCCCAATTTTAGACTGCCCTGGCAAAGGAAAATACTAGAATAGACCCAGTTCCTCAAAATGGGCACAATATGTCAAGACAGGGCTTCATGTACGTCTCTTCTCAGGGACATCGGAGTGCCGCACAATGTTTTCACGTAAAATCTTTCATGTAATCACAAAAAGTAACCTACACCAGCTGTATCTCACTATTGGGTATGTGCCCTTAACATTTCCACCCTGAATATTCATTTTGGTGTCATTTTGGAAGGTTTTCTGGTGACTCCGTAAAATTGGCGTGAAACTCGGACAAGATTGTTCACAGCTGTGACTTTTGAGTGAGAAATGCTTCCAGGGGTCTTCCCCATGGTCTTGCTATGTCATTTGAGCACTCTTCTGAGACTCGAGCACCCGAGCATTTTAGTACTCGCTCATCACTAGAAATGAACAGTCTCACACACAGTTCCAAATCCGGATTACTTCGCTTTTTCTTTGGTGGCACCAAAGGGTACTTGTCCTTGCACAATCTCAGTCCGGATAGTCCTCAATGAATCGGGATAGCTCTTCAAAGACGCCACCTTTATGTTCCTTCCTTCAAAGGTTGCTCTTTCTTTCAGCACTGCCTGTCTGCCTCTCTCCTGTTCGTGCCTCCGCACACACTGCCCCAATCCAACAGCCACGGGTCTTGTTGGGCCACCGGTAATAAGGAGGACTAACCTGCTGAAGCGCCTTATACGGCGCGAAACGTCGTGCCCCCCGTCCTCCCACCCGCATGCCACCACCTGCTGTGTGCACTGAAGCACAATAAAGAACCACTGTTTATAGAAGCTCTGAGTGCGACTTCATTTTCTTCTCCTATAATACAAAACTGGATGTGACGTATCGGACTTTTGGGAGTGAGCACCAGAGCGTGCAGAGCGGTGCAGCAGGGAGGACCCTCCTCATCATCCTCCATAGCCAAGGGCTGAAAGCTTGCAGGCAGCGGTGAAATCTCCCCAGGCTGTATGGGAGACGCTGCAAGGTGGTGCTGACCCCATCCTAATCTTCAAAACCGTGAGCCACCGGTAATAAGTCCCCTTACCCTAGTACAGTTACCTCCTCGGTGGATTTGTTGGCAGTTGGCCACAACTCCTCTAGATTTTGTGGCCTCCGGTTCCATAGTTGGAGTGTGGAGACTCCTCGTCAACTTCAGGGCTGGTCCCCTGGTTCTCAACCAGCCCTTCCGCTTCACTCAGATTCAGGCGCATGAAAGAATCGATCACTGCCCGCACCCCTTGGGCCCTCTCTGTTCCTCTTGCAGTCTGCCGTTCCGGGACCCAGGACGAGCTCCTCTTCACTCAAGTCCTCTGGATCCTCCTCCTTCATCTGCTTCCTCTCGACTGCCTGAACTAACTTCCCACCCCCTCCACCTTTCTTCCCTTCGTCCCACTGACTAACTGAGCCCTCCCTCTATCGGGTCCGCCCGCCGTCCCTGGGACCGGGTGTGTTGGGTGCTTTTGTGGGTGTTTTTAAAAAAACTTACCATCAGCAACCAAATACAAAACTAACACTGCACTTAGCAGGATGAAGTTAGACCCCATTAAGTAAAGCAAGCCCAGGTGCAGGCAGATTTAATCAACTCTACCTACAAAGACATGTGGGAGGTGACTTGCATGCACATATTGGGCCTGTATAGAACGCCATTCACACTGATACATATGATGTGGAGTGTCTGATAGCTACCCATCGGTCCTGCCACCTGACCAAACAGGCAGCCAAGTACGATGTCCAGCACCACTGGATGAACAGCACCCCATGGAGACCGGTGTGATAAAACTTGATACGGTGACCGAGAAGGAAGAATAAACAGATGCGGTTGATCTGATAGACGGTGTTCGGTGAGGCCTGCTATGATCTGTTTTAGCGCAGTAAGTTTGTCACAGTTACACATGATGTTGGGCCATGTGCCGGTTCATAAATGTAGTAGTCAAATTGTTGTTCTTTGGTTTTTTTTGCCTCTATTGATTTTTTGTTACAAACTTTGCAAATAACATGAGCTGAGTCATCCTTTGCAGTCTCAAAAAAGGCCCAGGCTAGGCAACCCTTGTGGCCCCTGACAACTGCAGACCCGTGACCGCTGCTGTCCAGAGCCAGAGTTGTGGCTGAGGATGCAGTGCTTATTGTGGTTGCAGCACTCAGGCTCTGTGTGGAATGACGGAGCCTAACTTCCTCATCTTTCTCATCCTCTACCTCCTCTGCTGAGTTTCTCAGCTGCATGAGTCTGGGTTGATTTTAAAGGCCCCATTACATGGCACAACATTGGATCAATGTCGGCAACGATCTCGTGGGCACGCGGTTGTTGCAGACATCGTTTTGACATCGTTGGTGAGATGTCACACGTCTAGATATCGTGGACGACTCCCCAACGATGTTCTGAGCAGTTATCGTTCGCACAACCCAGCGAACAATACCTGCTCATTGCTGTGAATGGGCGACGTCGTAAACAACATTGTTATCGCGGTGTCAAACACAACGATATACCAGGTTGGCTGATCGTTGATCGTGTGGTTTGAGATCAACGATCCAATGAATTATCGTTACAACTTTGCAGAGTCACACTCAGCGAGGTCGTAACAATGTCGCTTGAACGACTCCAAATCCGTGACGTTTAAGCAATATCGTTAACAATGTTGTGCCATGTAACGGGTCTTTTAGAGGGACCTCAAACCTCTCTGCTGTCCCTCTCCTCAACCTGAGAGTCACCATCCTCGTGAATGCACAGTACAGTGTGGATACTCCTCATGTATCTGCATCTCATCATCATCACCTCCCTCCATACCCTGAGGTTAATGTCTGGTAATCAGAGTCTTGATTGTGCTCGGACCCTACTTCGTCCGTCCCCGGATCCAACTCCAAAAGATTTTGGGCATCTGTGTGGAGCAGACCTCAGAGGCCCATGGCAAAGAATGTGTGAACATTATTTTTTGGATATCTATTTCAAAATTATAATTTTTTTTCTTGTGCTTAAAAGGACACCAGAGTCTACCAAGTGGTGCCTTATTTCCTTCTATAAACTTTTTTAGGTTAGGGTCACACTTGGACGATTCTAAGTTCCCTGCGTTTGACTCACCGCGGCCGGCTGACTCCGGTTGATACAGGCGATTCTTCTCCTTCCTTGTCACGGGTGGACCGCGCCTGCCGGTAGTGGGGCCCGGTGTAGTGCAGATCAAAATTGAAGACGTCTTACGGGAACAGATTAAGGGGTTTAATTTGTTTTCTTCGTGACGCCACCTATGAGTAGATTCGGTAAGGGCTACCGACGCTGCGGAACCCCCGGGGGATGGACAGCAGCAAGATGTTACGCTCCCCACAGGCTGAGCGGTGATCCCCGGGGGCTGGAGCTGCTCAAGATGTTGTGCGGCAGCTGCGGTTACCTTAGTGTGCGGACGGATAGTTCATAAGGAGACACGGACACAGATAGTCTCTGCAACGGTTCTTTACTGTAACCAGCAGGCAGTACATGGCTTACAGTGGTTGAGTAGTAGACCGGGTGGACTCAGCAGTGATAGTGTTCCTCAGAGATCCGCAGTGTTCCTCCATTCTACCTACTTAGCTCCTTCTTCTTATGCCAGCGTCGCCCAGGAATACCAGATCGGGTACGGGGAGGCTGCTTCAATGCCCTATCCATGATGTACGTTCTGGATGCTTTGGGGAGCCTTGTATCCCTCAGTGGGTACACCGCTGGTTAGACGACTGGAAACTGGCTGGTGGTGGGGTGCTCCTATAAAGCTGCTCCTCCACGGGGCTGGTTCGCGTGACAGAGGTGAACTGCTGCCAGCTTCGGTACCAGTGAACCGGCTGTAAGTTGTGGGCACGGGAGTCTTTTGGGAACCCGTGTAGAAATGCCCTTTCCCGGTGGTTAAGGCCTCAGGTGCTGACACCCGACCGGTGACGGCCCAGGGGCCCGCACGGAGTGCGGAGTCCCCGCTCCTCTCCAAGTTCTAGTCTGCTCTCGTCAGGTTCTAGATTCCTCTCCAGACTCTGTTCTGACTGTCTAGATTATTGTGTGTTCTACTACACTACCCTAACACTCCACCCACCAGGACCTAGGATTGGTCCCCTGTTCTAGGTGTTGTATGTTGGGTTGGATCTCAGAGTTAACTATTGCACTGCTTTGTCAGAGAATATTGCGGCTGCAATACTCCCTTGTGACGCACTCGTTGCGGGGCGCCACACTCCCCCTTGGTTAAATCAGCTTGTCCCCAAGCGTCAAACTACTCACATTACAGAGGTTTTTACATTTTTATACATATATGACACACTTTTATTAAAATAGAAAACAGGTAAAGGTATGCTTTGGTGACATAAGCAAAGAAACAGGTTAACACTTTGTGCGGACCCAGCGTGCGGTCGGCTGTACTTTAACTAGAGTCCAGGCTGTAGCCGCAAGATCACACAGTCAGTGATTAACGGGAACAGAGTCATTGAGGAAGTTCAAGTTTTAAAGTCACTGGCTCTGAGGGTGATGGCGCACCCGGATAGCGAACCACCCATCTGCACAAGCATAGCGCTCGTAGGTGATTATGTCGCCCCGGTATAGGTCGCGATCGGGATGTCCTCTTGGCAAGTTGGACTCAACGTCCCGGCGCCCCACAAACACCTCCTCATTCAAACCCACCTCCCAAGCGAACCCCCACCCGGTATTTAAGTTAAAGGTGGAAATTCTACCTTCACGGCGGAGTTCATCAGGCAGCGGCGGCTGGCGGCGAGCCTCGGCACGGGCCTGCATATTGGCGCGTTCTCGGGCTTGCCACTCCTCTCGTCGTCTCTGGCGTACATCTCCGTCGTTACGGCTCGGGGTGTAGAGATGAGTAACGGAGCTGGTGATTTGGCGGGAAGCTTGAACTTGGCGGGCTGTCTGTATCGGAACCCGGTGGAACGGCACAGGGGAAGGTGTCGGCAGTGCACCCGACCAGTGTACCCGAGCTGTGTGCCCGGTAGGAAGTTCCTTGTTGTCTCCCCAAGCGAACCCGGTGTCGAAATCCTCAGCGGTGCTGTGGGTCTCGTCGTCATCCTCTCCGACCTCTTCCTCGATGACCACATCAGGCTGCTCGATGGTGAGAGATGTTGAAGCTTGTTCCGTTGTACAACAGGGCGGTGGTGCTGCGGATCCTTCCGTAGGGACGTCCTGCAGGGCTTCCAGGCTGCCTGCCTCTTCATCTGTTTCCGCAGGTAAAGGTGTTTCAATCCCGGTTACCAGGTAGGCCTCGGCAATGGCAAGGGAAGCCTCCGGTACGGGGATAAAACAGGCGACTGTCTCTGTAGTGGTGAAACATGTCGCGGGTTCCTCAGTGGGAACCTGGTAGAGATTGAGTTCTTCCATGGAGCGTGTTATGAGCTCCGGCTCAAGAACGGGATCGGCTGCGGTATCGTCCGCTGGAACGGGTCGAGTTGCGGCCTCCACCGGAATGACGCAGTCTATTGGCTCTGGTGACGGAGCAGGACAGGTGGTAGGCGAGGGTGAGGCGGTCGAGAAGCTGGTGACGTCGTCTGGGCTTGGAGAAGCTGTACCCGGTCGGCTCTGCTGCATCGCATGGTGTAGTCGTCTGCCTAGGGTCGCGCTCCAGCTACGGATCGTCCATTCCACTGTCTCTAGTAACCGCACCCGGAGGTCTTGTAGAGCCTCCAGCCAGAAGTCGGGACTGCCGTCTATGGTAAGGGCAGGATCCGGACCCGGTTGGCTGATGGCTGCTCTGGCCTCCGCCTCGACCTCCCGCATCAGGTCTTGGAGTCTCATGCTGGCCATTCTTCTTGGAGGGAAACCACACCCGTTCAACCGGTAAGACGTTCTGGTAGAGCTGGTGAAGATGTCTCCTCTCTCCGTCGGTGTGTCTATCACACTCCCATTTCCTCTGGGCTTTTGTAGTCCAATCGTGGGAAAAGTCTTTGGGGTCCGCCCCCATGGTTGATTCGAGCAATCAGGGCGGATAATGAGTTTGGCGCCTTTTGTCTTTGGCCCTCCCACAATGAGGGGGGGGTTGACTCACTCCTGGGCTTCACGTGGCGGCTTCTTGTGGCGGGAGCGCCATCTTGGGCGCCATCTTGACCCAATGGTGTAAAGGCGGGAAAGTTCTTTTAGGGACGAACAAAGTCCAATTGTAGACAATAAAGTCCAGTTTAAGCACAATATACCCGTTGGGTAACGGGCCTGCTCGTATCCTGTTCGTGACGCCATTTTCTGACTCACCGCGGCCGGCTGACTCCGGTTGATACAGGCGATTCTTCTCCTTCCTTGTCACGGGTGGACCGCGCCTGCCGGTAGTGGGGCCCGGTGTAGTGCAGATCAAAATTGAAGACGTCTTACGGGAACAGATTAAGGGGTTTAATTTGTTTTCTTCGTGACGCCACCTATGAGTAGATTCGGTAAGGGCTACCGACGCTGCGGAACCCCCGGGGGATGGACAGCAGCAAGATGTTACGCTCCCCACAGGCTGAGCGGTGATCCCCGGGGGCTGGAGCTGCTCAAGATGTTGTGCGGCAGCTGCGGTTACCTTAGTGTGCGGACGGATAGTTCATAAGGAGACACGGACACAGATAGTCTCTGCAACGGTTCTTTACTGTAACCAGCAGGCAGTACATGGCTTACAGTGGTTGAGTAGTAGACCGGGTGGACTCAGCAGTGATAGTGTTCCTCAGAGATCCGCAGTGTTCCTCCATTCTACCTACTTAGCTCCTTCTTCTTATGCCAGCGTCGCCCAGGAATACCAGATCGGGTACGGGGAGGCTGCTTCAATGCCCTATCCATGATGTACGTTCTGGATGCTTTGGGGAGCCTTGTATCCCTCAGTGGGTACACCGCTGGTTAGACGACTGGAAACTGGCTGGTGGTGGGGTGCTCCTATAAAGCTGCTCCTCCACGGGGCTGGTTCGCGTGACAGAGGTGAACTGCTGCCAGCTTCGGTACCAGTGAACCGGCTGTAAGTTGTGGGCACGGGAGTCTTTTGGGAACACGTGTAGAAATGCCCTTTCCCGGTGGTTAAGGCCTCAGGTGCTGACACCCGACCGGTGACGGCCCAGGGGCCCGCACGGAGTGCGGAGCCCCCGCTCCTCTCCAAGTTCTAGTCTGCTCTCGTCAGGTTCTAGATTCCTCTCCAGACTCTGTTCTGACTGTCTAGATTATTGTGTGTTCTACTACACTACCCTAACACTCCACCCACCAGGACCTAGGATTGGTCCCCTGTTCTAGGTGTTGTATGTTGGGTTGGATCTCAGAGTTAACTATTGCACTGCTTTGTCAGAGAATATTGCGGCTGCAATACTCCCTTGTGACGCACTCGTTGCGGGGCGCCACACGTTGTTTTCAGAAAACTTAGAATCTTTACCTCACTATGCAGCCTGCACGCAGGCTGCATAGCTGTGAACGCGGCCCCTAGCAACCCGCTGTGTTCCCTGGATACCCGCCACTGCGTGGAGTGCGCTTTGCACCAAGTGGTGCGATTTGCACCACGAGTGCATGGTGCAAATTGTACTCCCCGCAGCCCACTGTGTAGCTGGTATCCATGAAACACAGCGGGTTGCTAGGGGCCACATTCACAGCTATACAGCCTGCGTGAAGGCTGGGTAGTGAGGTAAAGATTCTAAGTTTTCTGAAAACATTGCAGGGAACTTAGAATATTGCAAGTGTGACCCTAGCCTTACTTTATTATGTTTCTACTGATGATGAGTTATGGAAACACTCCTATGTTACTAAAACAGAAAGCATTCATTACATAAAATGGGAGTTACATTAACTGGGAAACTCAGTCAATTACAGTTAATTACCAGGGATTAGAGAAGATATTTTAGTGATCAGGTGATTGCCATGAAAGCTTTATTTGAAGAAATGGTAGTCCTGTTGGAATTACTCCTATGAGAAACCACTTATATTAAATTCACTATAGTATCTAAAACATATTTGAGATTACACTGGAGCTGGCTAGTTTCAAACCGTGGATATTTACAAATATAGCCACGTGTGCTGCTAGAAAATCCCTAAGAACCCCGTGTGAAAGTTCTTCTATGGTTATAAATGCTAAAAATTGCCTTAACCGGAACACGCTTATGTGATACACATGGAGCGGCGGCAGGCAGGCAGTAGCTATCCTCTGGATCGACCGGTTTCAAGGGAATCGTCCCTCTTCATCAGGGATCCTGATGAAGAGGGACGATTCCCTTGAAACCGGTCGATTGTCTGATCTACACCAGTTTCCCTAGCAACCCTGACTATCACCAACTACATATATACCGGGAGATGAAGAAGCTGCTATGTTCCCATGGACACGGACACGGACTTCCGGAAATACGTCACCGGAGTATTTCCTTGAGTGACAGGGCGATCTTCCAATCACAAGAAGACGCCGACGCATGCGTGTTGCGATACCGGAAGTGAGCTCCGGGGATTGGAGCAGAGGCGCCGACTCCGGCAGTATCCATGACGATGAACATTGCTTTGCTGTGATTGGCCGCATCAGGTTATTACCCGGTTATGTGTCCCCGGCTCGTATTATTATATATACCGGGAGATGAAGAAGCTGCTATGTTCCCATGGACACGGACACGGACTTCCGGAAATACGTCACCGGAGTATTTCCTTGAGTGACAGGGCGATCTTCCAATCACAAGAAGACGCCGACGCATGCGTGTTGCGATACCGGAAGTGAGCTCCGGGGATTGGAGCAGAGGCGCCGACTCCGGCAGTATCCATGACGATGAACATTGCTTTGCTGTGATTGGCCGCATCAGGTTATTACCCGGTTATGTGTCCCCGGCTCGTATTATGATATACATAATCGCGATGTGTACGCTCAATGAGCGGTTCGATTGAGGCATATGTTTACATTATGGGAAGGTATGTTTAGTAGTTCTCTGTCTAGTTGCTAGGTGGTTTTTATCTTTGTTTACCACATGTTGCTCATTGATTGGAGCAGTGTTAATGGGGGTGGAGTTTTGTATTATAAATAACATTTTGTATCTGTGGGTTGTATGCACTTGAAAAAGGCTGTCGCCGAAACGTTGTGCTGCGGTGGATGGAATAAACACATGTTGATATGATTTCCAGCTTGGGCGCTGTCCTTCTATTATTTCCTATCACCAACTACAAGGACCTCAGACCGCCCCTAGCTGATGACATTGACGTCCTGACGGAGGAAGTCAGGTGATTTCACAGACGTGTGACCTCACGTGACCGCAGCGAGAGCCGCGACCAGGAAGTGTGTTGGAGCAGTATAACACTCCCGAGGCACCAGGCTCCGCCATTAAGCTGTGCACATCCCTAAGGGTACCTTTACACGCCGCGACGGCAGGCTGGATACATCGCGCTACTTCGCGTGCACGAGCACGCTCAAACGGCTACAAACGGTCAACGCACCCTCTTTACACGCTGCGACAAGGTGCGCTACGCCACGCTACATCTATAGCTAGCTACATCGCCGGGTGTCTCAAGTAGCCAGCTGTAGCGTAGCGTACCATGTTTACACACCGCTCCAACAAGCTACTATGGGCGGACCCGGTGCAGCAGGGATAGCACATAGGCGTGCAACAATCTTGGATTACGAGCCGTCCGTACGATGATAGGACAGCGCAATATCATCAGGATTGGCCAGGCATCGCAGGAGGCTGGTTAATACAGCACGCTCGAGTAATTGTGTAGTGTGACTGGTCAGCTCCTTAAATATCCCGCCCTATGCTGCGACTACCAATCATAAAGCAGGAGCGACCTCCAATGATCGCAGATGGGGCGCGGTAACATGGCGACTGTGTCACGCCTTAGATACATGGCAGCCACATCGCCGGGTGTCCAGAGTTGCCTTCCGTTGCTTCTTTACACGCCGATACAGCTCGCTACAATCGGCGATGTTGCCTTAAGTTTATGAGCAGAGCCCATAAACAGATGTATCTGTCGCCGGCTGTAGCGTCGCCTCTTCAGACGCCGCTACTACAGGCGATATGGACGCTACAGGCTACAATTGTAGCTTGTAGCGCGATGTATCCAGCCTGCCGTCGCGGCGTGTAAAGGTACCATAAGACCGACTAGGGTAACGTTTCTTGCAGCGGCGGAATTTCATCCAAATAGCATACTCCAGAGGATAGCTACTGCCTGCCTGCCGCTCCATGTGTATCACATAAGCGTGTTCCACGTCTCTTGCCTCCCATCCTGGGGTAAGTAATCATTTAGCAGTTATAACTCATTCTAAACATTCTAAACAACCTGGTTCATGTCCCTAATCAGTGTGATACTAGTATGAGGATTTAGTCACCATTTAATAGTTTAAAAGGTACTAAGCGATAGATTTTCTTCAGGGTTGATATTGATAATAATATAGAAAGAGCTGAAGACTATTATATGAAGCTAAGCCACACAGGAATAAAATATAAGTATGTGATTAGTCCTTTAATTAGCACATACCCGTAGTAAAATAATGACATCCCCTTTATTGACAGAAGCTGAAGCGTTGTCAAGAAAAAGTAATTCATTCAAGAGGTAAATAATAAACCTATTTAATTTAACACACTTTTGTAGATTTAAATTAATACAATCCCTATTTTAGCATCTAGATTGATCCTAGACCCACCCTTCTTTGAAGATGCAGGTTTCCAGAGGTATACTCCACTGGTAGCTCATTCTTAAAGAGGTAGGTCCCTACATATCAACAAATCTATTTATTAATAGTAATACTCAATCCGCAAACAAGTGACATACGTTTATCCTGTATTATAGGAAATCAATATCCCCACTTCAGCAAGATAACCTAAAGGAACAAAGCAAGGTTCCGGATATTCCGTGGATATTTAACATTTT
Organism: Allobates femoralis; assembly: GCA_033576535.1. Lineage (NCBI taxonomy): Eukaryota > Metazoa > Chordata > Amphibia > Anura > Aromobatidae > Allobates > Allobates femoralis. The sequence continues at coordinate 370,118,297 of JARQOC010000004.1, forward strand.
AAATTTAAACCTTTTATATGATATGATTTTATATAAAAAATAAAAACTATATTTTATTTATATTTTATTGATTTTTTGTGCGCTGAATCCCACAACATTATAGTATCTAAAACATAACTACGGTATTTATACTGTGTTCCAAATTATTATGCAAATGGTCTTTTTCTCTGATTTTTCTAAATGGTTGGTGCAAATGACAGTCAGTGTAATAAAAGTCATCACCCGTTAGAATATACATCAAATTTTATTGAAGAAATCTCCCTATGATAACAGTATAATTTTCAAAATTAAAAAAACTCTAAATGCACTGTTCCAAATTATTACGCACAGTAGAGTTTGTAAACATTTGACATGTTTGAAAGAACTGAAAATGCTCATTTGTTGAATTTGCAGCATTAGGAGGTCAGATTCACTGAAATAAAAAGCTATTTAACTCCAAAACATCCTAACAGGCCAAGTTACATATTAACATAGGAACCCTACTTTGATATCACCTTCACAATTCTAGCATCCATTGATATTGTGAGTTTCTGGAGAGTTTCTGCTTGTATTTCTTTGCATGATGTCAGAATAGCTCACAGAGCTGCTGATTTGATGTGAACTGCCTCCCACCCTCATAGATCTTTTGCTTGATTATACTCCTAAGGTTCTCTATAGGGTTGAGGTCAGGGGAAGATGGTGGCCACACCATGAGTTTATCTCCTTTTATGCCCATAGCAGCCAATGGCACAGAGGTATTCTTTGCAGCATGAGATGGTGCATTGACAAGCATGAGGATGATTTTGCTCCTAAAGGCATATTTTTGCTTTTTGTACCATGGAAGAAAGTTCTCAGTTGGAAACTCTATATACGTTACAGAGGTAATTTTCACACCTTCAGGAAACTTATAGGGGCCTACCAGCTGTTTCCCAATGATTCCAGCCCAAAACATGACTCCTCCACCTCCTTGCTGACATCGCAGCCTTGTTGGGACATGGTGGCATCCACCAAGCATCCACTACTCTATTCATCTGGACCATCCAGGGTTGCTCGGCATTCATCAGTAAACAAGACTGTTTGAAAATTAGTCTTCATATATATCTGGACCCACTGCAACTGTTTCTGCTTGTGAGCACTGATTAGGGGTGGCCGAATAGTAGGTTTATGCACCACAGCAAGCCTTTGAAGTATCCTACACCTTGAGGGACTCCAGAGGCACCAGCAGCTTCAAATATCTGTTTGTTGGTTTGTAAGGCCTTTTTAGCAGCTGCTCTCTTAATCTGATGAACTTGCCTGGTAGAAACCTTCCTCATTCTGCCTTTATCTGCACAAACACAGCTGTGTTCAGAATCAGTCACAAATCTCTTCACAATACGATGATAACGCTTACGTTTTCGTGCAATATCAAATGTTTTCATCCCTTGTCCAAGGTACTGCACTATTTGTTGCTTTTCGGCAGCGGAGAGATCCTTTTTCTTTCCCATGTTACTTGAAAACTGTGACCTGCGTAATATTGTGGAACACCCAGTTTTCCTTTTATTGGGCTCAGCTACCAAACTAATTATCACAGATATCTGAGATTGATTTCAATGATCCAAAGAACTCTAATGGTGGGTTTACACGTCGCGATATCGGCGTCCAACTCCGACCCAACTCCGACCAAAAGTCACTTGGTTCGGGAGTTGGACCCGATATCGTTTGCGCATTGTACGGTTTGAACGTACAATGCGATGTTGGAACGATGCGAAAACGATATCGGGGTTGAATGAGCGTGCTATTCAACCGCCCGATATCGGATGGCCGTTGTAGCCGCATCGTCCCGTGTGACAGGCCAACTACGATGTGTACGCCCACTTCACCCATTCACTCCCTTGTTAACTGGTCGTTCCTGGGTTGGGGGGCGTACACATCGTCGGGATGTTGTATCCTGATATCGGGCTGTCTAAACCGGCAATGCGATGGCGGGAAAAGCGCGCTCAAAAAGCGCGCTCCCGCGTCGTTGGCTCCGATATCGGGCCGATATCGGGACGTGTAAACCCACCATGAGACACAATACCATCAATGGGTTTCATAGAAAAAAAATAAAAATAAAACCCTATGACACTTGGAACACAGTGTACAATGTTACTTTTTTACTAAACATGCTAAGGCTGGCTTAAAAAAAACACTCAAAAGGCAGCATCAGAAAATTCTTACCATCAGCAGCTTGATACAAAACCAAGACAGCACTTGACAGGATGCAGTCAGACCCCATTATGTAGAACAAGCCCAGGTGCAGGCTGATAAAATCACCTCTACCTACAAAGACATGTGGGAGGTGACTTGCCATGCACATATTGGGCCTGCATAGGACACCATTCACACTGATGCATATAATGCGGAGTGTCTGATAGCTACCCATTGGTCCTGCCACCTGACCAAATGGGCCGCCCAGTACGATGTCTCTGCACCACTGGATGAACGGCGACCCATGGAGCCCAACCGCACCCCGCAATTGATAAAAAAGTGCAAAAAGTTTTTTATGATGAACAAAAAACCTTTTATATGGGGTATTGGTTCATGTATTGGCCAAGACACTAAGGCTGGCATCAAACCACGTTTTTTGGGATCCTGTTCTGTCCGTTTTGAAAAGGACAGAACAGGATACGTGTTTGCCAACCATGTAACCCTATGGTGCCGGATTGGCCATAAATGGTCATCCGATTCTGCAAGTTCAGTCCCAGATTTATTTCTGTCCAGTTTTTCCCGGCCCCAAAATCAGAGACTGCTCCGATTTTGGGCTCCGGTGAAAAAAACAGGCCAAGCCGGACAGAAATTAATCCGGGGCGATCCGGTGCCTATAACATGGGAGTTTATGGGCACCGGATACGGGAAAAAACAGGATCATTTCCAGGATCCGGTCTTAGTGTACTGAGCATGCTCAGTACACTAAAATTGCTCTGTTCCCATAACTTCACTTTAGCAGTGTATATATATACACTACTAAAGTGAAATAAAAAATAAAGGAATGGTTAAAAATAGAAAACATAAATGCTCACCTCTTTGCTGAGTGTCCAGCGATGTGAGGCATCCACCTCCGATGGCTGAAGGACCTTAATCAGCTGACCGGGAAGAGGTGGGGCAACCCAATCAGCTGATGTGTCACATGACCGCATCAGCTGAGCATTTTAAATCACCCGCCAAAACCAATCGGCGGCGGGCGATTTAAACCGCTCAACTGATGCGGTCATGTAACACATCAGCTGATCGGTTGCCCCACCCTTTCCTGGTCAGCTGATTAAGGTCCTGCAGCTATCGAAGGTGAATGCCTTGCATCACGGGATACTCGGCGGAGAGCTGAGCATTTATTTTTTTATTTTTAACCATTCCTTTCTTTAATTTCACTTTAGCTGTGTATGTAGACACACTGCTAAAGTAAAGTAACAGCGACGACACCACTTGCCCTGCTCGGCTTCCCCCAGCTCTTTCTGTGTCCGGATCCATCAAAATCATGGATCCAGACACAGAAATGGAGTTTACAATCTGGATCTGTTCGTTCCTGTCTGTGTGGTCCTGCAAAAAACAGGATTCCCACAGACAAACAAAATCGTGGTGTGAAGCCAGCCTAAGTAGACAGTCCAGGCTCATGTGTATATGCTGAAGCATTTAGGGCTTTTTCATTTGAAAGCTGTACAGCTTCAGTCTTTACAGCCATTATGTAATTTGCTTTGGGGTCTGGCCCAGTTTATTAAATGCTATGTTAAGAAAGCACCATATAGTTATAAGGACTCTAAAGGTCCTGTCACACATAACAATCGCTCCAGCGATCCCGACAGCGATAACGACCTGCCGGGATTGCTGGAGCATCGTTACCTGATCGCTGGGGAGCTGTCAAACAGGCAGATCTCCCCAGCGATCAGGGACCCGGGAGCCACCTCCCACATCGCTGAAGGCGATGTCAGTGTCCTCCCTGCATAGCGCTGCCTGTAAGGCAGCGCTAAGCAGGGAGAACACTGGTAACTATGATAAACTGCACACGCTGCCTGGATGCCTGCAGTTTATCATAGTTACCAGCATCAGGGGAGCGTCAGAGTGGCAGGAAGCGGCACCCAGAGCAGCCGAGCGGTACACTGAGAACAGGTACCGCTGCAGCAGCAATCTCCAGCCTGCTCTCCCCTGCTCCCCTGTTCAGTGTGGTGCCTCTGAAAGCACCGCCCCAGCTCTGCACTCAGGCAGCAGAGAGGGTTAGTTCACCCCTGCTGGTAACCATGGTAAACACTGGGTATCTAGGCAGCGCACGCTGCCTGGATACCTGGTGTTTACCATGGTTACCAGCCCTGTGAGGTCACTGATCGCTGGTTTCTCACTGTCACACACAGCTGACCAGCGGGAAACCAAAGATCAAAAAATGACCCAGAGCAGAATGTAACGATCAGCGACCTCACAGCAGGGGCCTGATCTCGTTACTAGATGTCACACACAGCGACATCGCTGGAGAGATCGTTATAATGTCACAGGTACAACGATCTCTCTAATGATATCGTTATGTGAGACAGGGCTTTAAGGGTATGTTGTATAATATATTGTATCAGTGAATAGGAATCTAATGCATTTTACATACAATGGGCTGCAAAGCAGAGGTGTACACTTTTCTCATTGTTATATTAGCCCTAGCTTTTGAGTCATTATCAGCAACACTGAGGGAGGATCAAAGTGTAGTAGACTTCAGTTATGTGGGCAGGGACTAGTGTGCACTTGTGGCACCCCAGAGTCCAAGTGCCACAGTGTCATTATCGCCCCCGGGTAGTAGTGTCATACTTGAGAGCAACAGAGGATATCCACACCAGGTAGAAACCGCACACACCTATCTGCCTCCAAGCCTGAAGGGGGAGATCTAAACCCGGGTTCAGTGTAAGCTCCCCTATAAACTCTGGTCTGGGGCGGAGTTAGTCAGTTCAGTTCCTATGAGGACTGAGGAAGACATCCTGTTTACTGGAACAGTGCTAAGCTTATCCTAGGGTAGCCAAGCCTAGCGTGAGGGACCCAAGGCAGGGGTCTGAGGAAGTGGAAGAGAGCCTGGGGAGCGGAGCGGTGTCATGCTCACCCCAGAGGAGAAGTGCCACAGAAACAGACACTGGAGTCCAAGGCTGTGCAGGTCCTTACGACCCAGCAGACAATACCGGAAGGTGGGGGAATTCCAAGTTCCCCAGCCACACTGTGCAAAGCAGCGTAAAGAGCCCAGGAACAGCCGACTGAGACATGGGGCTAGAGAAGCACTCGAGTTCCCTGCCATACCGGCACCAACCAGGAGGGAGAGAGGGCCAGCAGCTCAGCTTAAGCAGCAGCAGGGACAAGCTAACAAGGCGCAGCAAGGAGGCTTCAGAACCTGTTGGGTGAGGAAAAGCCCGAGTTGCTCTCAGGTGCACGGACTCAGCATAACATCATCTGTCGGTATTCCTGTGGCACCAGTAAAAGTACTGAAGAACCAATAATCCTTGAATCTGTCTGTTGCTTTGCGCCTACCATCCTGCACCCTACACCCTTACCACATCCACTGCCCTGGAGATTTGCTTCGCCCGAGGGGAGCTGCTCCATCCGGCTGCCCATTCATCATCCCCAGAGGTTCTGCAGCAGCAGTGGCCACTAATAGCCACAAACCATGGATGGCGTCATGACTAACCTTTCCTATCATCACCCCCTTCCCTATCAAGCCAAGAACTCCCTTTTACAACTTAACCCAGTGTCACAGAAGCTGGGTCTCGACCCATGTGACTCTCCAGAACTGCTTAACAGCCCAGTTCTGAGTACCCTACGGCCCTGGGGCGTATCATCAACGTTTTTGGCATCACTAGCAGGATATTGTTCTCGATGTATACGGGTACTGTGTGCCACAAACTTTAGTGAACTGCGTGTTTTTGACTGTTCATCAGCTGAATCAGTGTTAAGGGGTTAAAACTTAACGTTTTAACCCCTTAACACTGATTCAGCTAATGAATGGTCAAAATCTCTCTCAATAAGTGAGACAGAAAAGAAAATATCACTTGGGAGAACTGTTATCCTGCTATCTATTGTTTTTGACTGTTGCCATACTAAAGCACAAGGCACGTGGGAAGCTGAGGGAGCATGTCATCGTAGGCGGCATCCTACTACGAGCGTGAAGAGAAGCCCGACCTGCGCTCTGATGACATCTGGTGGGGACGAGAAACTCTGACCCACCGGCCGAACTAAAGTTGATCATTCCCACGGAAATGAAGGACCAAAAGGGCTAAAGTTCACTAAGGGGACGGAAAATGTCGGAGCCAGGTGGAGAGGACTGGACTTTGTGCAATTTTGCAGAAGTAAGCAGCCAATGACCCAGAACCTGCACAACGCCTGGCCCTAACTTACTACCAACAGGGGGTGCAGAACCCATAGGTCATGGCAGGGGCATGTGCATAGACTCTGGGGCTTATCACCAATGAGGCACTAAACTTAAAGATTGAGGCACTGACTAAGAGCATAGCTGAGATGGCTAAGGCTATGCAAGCGATGCAAGGATACAAACCGGTGGAGAAGATCGAGTTGGCTTCCAGCAGGGATGACGACCCGTGGATGCAACAGAGAAGATACCCAATGGCCAGAGGATGACCCAGCGATCGCTATGACTCTGAAGGACAGCTCATCTGCCGCCGCTACAAGCCAGGTCACTTTGTCAGAGTTTGTACTTTAAATGAGAATACCCTGGGAGAACGGGCCGCCCCTCAGGAATAAGACCACTAGGCCCACCAAGCTGGCATGACAGATATGTGAGAGGACACCCAGTCCTGCCAGTCGTGCTAGATGGCATCCCCATGTACACTTTGCTGGACACCGGCTCACAGGTGACATCGATACATACAGTATATGCTTTATAAAGGTACTGGGCAGACTCTGATGTTTTACATGGCCCAGATGCCGATTTTACTATATTGGCTAGTAACATTAAACCTGTGCCGCAGATTGGGTTTAAAGAAGTAACCATAAAGGTGGGGAGTGTGGAATTGAAAGCCCAAGGATTGATAATTGTTGATGTTGATCGGCAAGAACGTAACCCAATGATTACTTTGGCAGTAATGTAATAGGAAATTGTCTTTGAGAGATTACAGTTTTATTACAGCAGATTGCCGAAACTGCCAATAGTGGGCAGCAACGAGTCCTGCAAAAAGAAATAAAGGCCCTAATGCTGAGACAGCAGCTGGGGTTGTCCGGGGGGAGAAATCGGCAGTGCAAAAGTAAGTGCAATACCTTCGCAAAGTGAAATGTTAGTCTGCTGTAAGGCAGCAATAGGCCTTAGAGGGTAAGACTACCAGGCTCTGGTGGAGCTCGTGTACTCAGACAGTAGGCCCACTGTCCTGACAGTCAGAGGCGTAGTTGATGTACACAAGGGGAGGGCACCAGTACACATCTTAAATTGTGGTGAAGAAGAAGTCAAACTGCTGAGGTATGCAGTGTCTATAATATAATTTTATAATATTAAGTAACATAGTAACATAGTTTTTAAGGTTGAAGGAAGACTTTAAGTCCATCTAGTTCAACCCATAGCCTAACATGTTGATCAAGAGGAAGGCAAAAAAAAACCATGTGGCAACACTAAGCTCCACATTGGGGAAAAAATTTCCTTCCTGACTCCAGATATGGCAATCAGACTAGTTCCCTGGATCAATGCCCAATCAAAGAATCTAGTATATATAACTGGTAATATTATAGCTTTCAAGAAAGGCATCCAGGCCCTTCTTAAATGTTAGTAGTGACTCACTCATTACAACATCACGTGGCAGAGAGTTCCATAGTCTCACTGCTCTTACAGTAAAGAATCTGCGTCTGTGATGATTAAACCTTCTTTCCTCCAGACGTAGAGGATGCCCCCTTGTCCCAGTCTCAGGCCTAAGAGTAAAGAGATCATTATAAAGGTCTCTGTACTGTCCCCTCATATATTTATACATTATTATAAGATCACCCTAAGCCTTCGTTTTTCCAAGCTAAATAACCCCAAGTTTAATAACCTGTCTTGGTATTGCAGACCCCTTAGTTCTCTAATGACTTTTGTCGCTCTTCTCTGGACCCGCTCTAGTTCAGCTATGTCTTTCTTATACATCGAAGACCAGAATTGTACACAGTATTCTAAGTGTGGTCGCACTAGTGACTTGTATAGTGGTAAAACTATGTTCTCCTCATGAGCATCTATGCCTCTTTTAATGCATCCCATTATTTTATTTGCCTTTGCAGCAGCTGCCTGACACTGGCCACTAAATGTGAGTTTATCATCTACCCATACACCCAGGTCTTTTTCAGTGGTAGTTTTGCCCAGTGTTTTACAATTAAGCACATAATTATACCTTTTGTTTCCTCTGCCCAAGTGCATGACTTTACATTTATCCCCATTAAAGCTCATTTGCCATTTATCAGCCCAAGCTTCTAGTTTACATAAATCCTCCTGTAATATAAAATTGTCCTCCTCTGTATTGATTACCCTGCAGAGTTTAGTGTCATCTGCAAATATTGAGATTCTACTCTGTATGCCCCTACAAGGTCATTAATAAATATATTAAAAAGAAGCGGGCCCAACACTGACCCCTGTGGTACCCCACTGTTAACTGTGACCCATTCTGAGTGTGTTCCATTAATAACCACCCTTTGTTTCCTATCACTAAGCCAGTTCTTAACCCACTTACACATATTTTCCCCTATCCCCCTTGCCCTCATTTTATGTATCAACCTTTTGTGTGGCACAGTATCAAAAGCTTTTGAAAAGTCCATATACACCACATCCACTGCATTTCTTTGGTCCAGTCCAGAACTTACTTCTTCATTGAAGCTTATCAGATTAGTTTGACAGGAACGGTACCTCGTAAAACCATGTTGATAATGGGTCATGAGGTTATTTTTCTTCAGATACTCCAATATAGCATCTCTTAGAAAACCCTCTAGGATTTTACCCACAGTAGAGGTTAAGCTTACTGGCCTATAATTTCCAAGTTCAGTTTTTGTCCCCTTTTTGAATATTGGCACCAAATTTGCTATACACCAGTCCTGTGGTACAGACCCTGTTATTATGGAATCTTTAAATATTAAAAATAATGGTCTATCTATGACAGTACTTAATTCCTGTAGCACTCTGGGGTGTATCCCATCCAGGCCCGGGGATTTGTCAATTTTAGTGATTTTTAGACGATGCCGTACTTCCTGCTGGATTATGCAGGTTACATTTAATTGAGAATTTTTGTTATCACTGATCATATTGTCTGTCATGGGATTTTCTTGTGTAAATACTGTTGAAAAAAAGTCATTTAGCATATTGGATTTTTCCTCGTCCACCATTTCACCCAGACTATTTGTAAAGGGGCCAACACCATCATTTTTTAGTTTCTTACTATTTATGTAGTTAAAACATATTTTGGGATTATTTTTACTTTCTCTGGCAATGAGTCTCTCTGTCTCAATCATTGCTGCCTTGATTTGCTTTTTACAGATGTTATTTAATTCTCTGTATTTATTTAATGCTTCATCACTACCTACTTGCTTTAATTCCCTAAATGCTTTCTTTTTGTCACTTATTGCACCTTTTACCACTTTATTTAGCCATAGTGGTTTCTTCCTATTTCTAGCATGCTTATTCCCATAGGGTATATAGTGTGCACAGGTCCTATTCAGGATCCTAATAAACATCTCCCATTTGCTTTGTGTACTTTTATGTCTCAGGACATCGTCCCAGTTTATTGCACTAAGATCATCTCTCAACCGTTGGAAATTTGCCTTCCTGACGTTTAGTGTCCTTGTAGCCCCTCTACTACACATCTTAGTAAAGGATACTTGAAAACTTATTATTTTATGATCACTATTACCCAAGTGACCTCCAACCTGTATATTTGATATGCGGTCCGGCTTGTTGGTTAATATTAGGTCTAACAGTGCCCCCCCTTCTTCTTGGGTCCTGAACCAGTTGTGAAAGGTAATTGTCTCTCATAGTTTTCAAAAACCTATTACCTTTGCTGGAACTGCAGGTTTCTGATCCCCAATTTATTTCAGGGTAGTTGAAGTCCCCCAAAATAATGACTTCTTCCTCAGTCGCTGCTTCATCTATTTGCTTTATGAGGATATTCTCCTCCACTTCCATTATTGTTGGGGACTTATAACAAACCCCTATCAGTAATTTATTATTTTTCCCCCTCCCCTTATCTCCACCCACAGGGACTCTACATTTCCATTAGATTCACCTATATTATCACGCAGGATGGGTTTTAAGGATGATTTTACGTATAAACATACACCTCCTCCTCGCTTATTTTTACGGTCATTTCTGAACAGACAATAGCCCTGTAAATTAACAGCCCAGTCATGGCTATCGTCCAGCCATGTCTCCGAAATCCCCACCATGTCATAATTATTTTCCAACAAAATCAATTCTAATTCCTCCATTTTGTTGGTGAGGCTTCTGGCATTAGTGTACATGCACTTTATGTATCTCTCTTTATCTCTATTCCTTCCTACTATATTGACTGTGTTAACCCCACCCCCCATGCCACCCCCAAATTTATTACTTGTGCCCAGGTTACTATTTACACTATCTTCACCTCCTATACAATGAATACCCCCCCCAATCCCTAGTTTAAAACTCCTCCAACCTTCTAGCCATTTTCTCCCCCAGCACAGCTGCACCCTCCCCATTGAGGTGCAGCCTGTCCCTAGCATAGAACCTGTAGCCAACACAGAAGTCGGCCCAGTTCTCCAAGAACCCAAACCCCTCCTTCCTACACCAATTCCTGAGCCACGCATTTATCTCCCTAATCTCCTGTTGCCTCTCTGGTGTGGCACGTGGTACAGGCAGTATTTCAGAGAATACTACCTTGGAGGTCCTTGCCATAAGCTTGCAGCCTAATTCCCTGAAATCACCTTTAAGGACCTTCCACCTACCTCGAACTTTGTAATTTGTGCCAATGTGCACCATGACCGCTGGGTCCTCACCAGCCCCTCCCAGTAATCTGTCAACCCGATCAGCGGTGTGCCGGACTCGAGCGCCAGGTAGGCAGCACACTGTTCGACGATCCCTGTCTTTGTGACAGATTGCCTTATCTATTCCCCTAATAATTGAGTCCCCCACTACCAGCACCTGTCTGGCCTGCCCTTCTCTCCTGTTTTCCCCCTTACTGGAGCAGACACTCCTCTGGCTTTCAGAGGTCATGCCTTGCTGCAGCAGTGCTGTACCTGAACTCACACCCCCTCATCTGCCAACATAGCAAATTAATTGGGGTGTGCCAGATCAGGGCTAGCCTCCCTAGCACCCTTCCCTCTACCCCGCCTTCTAACTGTCACCCAGTTAGCTACCTCACGGTCCTGCAGCTCCATACTACCATCCTCCCCCACATGTATCCCATTGAGCAGCTGTTCAGTGAGCAGCAGACTCCTTTCCATATTGTCTATGGATCTCAGCGTTGTCAGTTGTTCATTTAGATCTAGTATCTGGGCTTCCAAATGCACAACATACTCACATCTCACACAGCAGTATGCACCCTCGACCGGCTGTTCAAGGATTGCATACATGTGGCAAGATGTACACCGGATGGCATTGTCAATTATTTCCTAATGGGGATTGCACCAGACAGAAATGATAAGTAAAAAGAAATGCAAAGTATTAATAAAATACCACCAGCAATTCAGTATATCCTCCCTTCCAAACTCCCTGAATCCAAAGTCACTGAATCACAAGTCACACACTTACTTCAGTCCGCACTTACGCTCCAAGTCACGTTAAGCTCGTGTCACACTCGCTAGGAAACAAGATTTAATTTTTTTTTTCCCCTTAGCAGAAAATCAGCCTACAGCTCAGCGTACTTCCAAAGGACTGAAGCCCCGACAAGCTGCTAATTATAAACCATTAATTATGCACCCCCACCCTTAATTAACCCCTTGTAAGTATAGCTACACCACAGCTACACCATAGGTTTTAAGTGCAAAGTAGTTAACCCTTTAACTTACAGGTAGTAAAATAAGAGACTATAAACTTGTAGAGAGAAAAGAAAGTTAAGAAAGCCCAATAAAATTAAAAAGGTAAAGAAAAAAGCACTCAGCTATTCACACAGGTATTTGTTGCAGGATTCCCAAACACCTCCTCACTGAATCACAAGTCACACACTTACTTCCGTCCGCACTTATGCTCCAAGTCACACTAAGCTCATGTCACACTCGCTAGGAAATCAGATTTAATTTTTTTTTTCCTTAGCAGAAAATCAGCCTACAGCTCAGTGTACTTCCAAAGTGATCCCCTTCTAGGAATTCCAGAGTATTACCGTATATACTCGTGTATAAGCCGAGTTTTTCAGCCCAAAATTTGGGCTGAAAAGTCCCCCCTCGGCTTATACACGGGTCTATACGGTATAGGCTGCTGTGGTGGGGGCTGTGGATGCTGGAGGAGGCGGGGGGAGGCTGCTGTATGAGCGGCCCCGTCACGTGGGGCCGCTCATTATATATGCACTGCTTCCCCCTGTCAATCAGCGGCAGGGGGAAGCAGTTCATATAAGCCCCCCAAAAGCTGGCACTGTCCCCCCTTGTAAGGCCCCCCCCCCCCGCTGCTTATACATTACCATTCCGGTGTTCTGATCGGAGCCGCTCCTCGGTGCGTCTTCATCCTCTCGTCCGCGCTGGCTGCATCCGGGATCTCTGGCTGTCGCAGCGATATGACGTCATCGCGCGACCGCCGGAGATTCCGGATGCAGCCAGCGCGGACGGGAGGATGAAGACGCACCGAGGAGCGGCGCCGATCAGAACACCGGAATGGTAATGTATAAGCAGCGGGGGGGGGGGGGGGGCCTTACAAGGGGGGACAGTGCCAGCTTTTGGGGGCTGTTGGTACCCCCAGGGGCACCCAGCAGCCCCCTGGGGGTACCAACAGCCCCCAAAAGCTGGCACTGTTGGTACCCCCTGGGGGCTGTTGGTACCCCCAGGGGGCTGTTGGTACCCCCAGGGGGCTGTTGGTGCCCCCTGGGGGCTGTTGGTATCCCCTGGGGGCTGTTGGTACCCCCTGGGGGCTGTTGGTACCCCCAGGGGGCTGTTGGTACCCCCAGGGGGCTGCTGGGTACCCCCAGGGGGCTGCTGGGTACCCCCTGGGGGCTGCTATATGTACCCCTGGGGGCCTGCTGTATACCACTGGGGCTGCTGTATACTACCACTGGGGCTGCTGGGGCTCCTGTATACTTCCACTGGGGCTGCTGGGGCTCCTGTATACTACCACTGGGGCTGCTGGGGCTCCTGTATACTACCACTGGGGCTGCTGGGGCTCCTGTATACTACCACTGGGGCTGCTGGGGAATCTGTATACTACCACTGGGGCTGCTGGGGAATCTGTATACTACCACTGGGTCTGCTGGGGAATCTGTATACTACCACTGGGGCTGCTGGGGAATCTGTATACTACCACTGGGGCTGCTGGGGAATCTGTATACTACCACTGGGGCTGCTGGGGAATCTGTATACTACCACTGGGGCTGCTGGGGAATCTGTATACTACCACTGCGGCTGCTGGGGAATCTGTATACTACCACTGGGGCTGCTGGGGAATCTGTATACTACCACTGGGGCTGCTGGGGAATCTGTATACTACCACTGGGGCTGCTGTATACTACCACTGGGGAGGCCTGTATACCACACTGCTGGGGGCTGTATACCTGTGCTGGGGTCCACCCTCGGCTTATACACGAGTCAATAGGTTTTTCCAGATTTTTGGGGCAAAAGTAGGGGGGTCGGCTTATACACGGGTCGGCTTATACACGAGTATATACGGTAGGTACTGTTTAGGTCGATTTATTCTAATACCCCCCTCCCTTTTGTCAATTTCCCTTGTGCTGGAGATTATCACTCTTTTTCTGGTGTTATGATCTCCTATGACCCATTTGTGATGTATGTTTATGTCATGTAATCCCAGTGCTTCTGAATGTCTAATTGCATGTATTTTGCAGTTTTAATTCATTTGAATTTTATTAAATAAACATTTTTGTACACTTTTTTGCACATAACTCCAAAGTGTTTGTCTGTTTTTGCATATATTAAAATGGAGGGGCGACATATACTGGTTGCCTAAAAACTTGTTCAGGAAAACATAGTCATTTCTCCTTTGGACCTCATGTTATTATTGCCTTTGGATACCTGGTTATCTAAACTCTTTACTCTTGGCTTACCCTGCCGTTATTCCCATGGCAATCTGCAGGGATAGAGGCAAGGTAAGCTAATTTCACTCGAGGACACCATTGCTATAGCAACCGCAATTAGCGGTTACTATGGCAATGGTGACATCACGGTTTTCCATGCCGCAGGTCTCAGCTCACTCATTCAGTGATCAAAGACCACTGGGAGAGGACGCGCTTTATCATCCCTGTGGTCTCTGATGTAGCAGAGCTGAGTGTGTCCAGGAAGAGAGAAGACGGGGATCATAGAGGGATTTGAGGGTGGGGAGGGGGTAATAAAGGAGTCATTAAGAGTCTCTGTGTTTTTATTTTGAATAAAATGATTTTATCTCTGTGCTGTGTCTATTATAGCCATTTATTTGAGATCCTTAATGGGCATGTCTATCTTGGCCTGGCTTTAGGAACCGAGGAGCTTAATACCAGCTGGCAATACAAAGCTGGCATTAACCCCTTATTACCCAGCATTCAAACACCATCAAGGCCGCTGGAAGAGCCTGGTAAAGCACCTGGAAATGGTGCTACAATGAATGCACCATTTTCAGGAGCGGCTGCTGGATGCTATTCCTTAGCGTGGGGGAGCCCTAAAACAATGGTCCCTCACCCTGCTGAGAATACCAGCCCACAGCTGCCTACTTTTACTTTGGCTGGCAGTTACGGATCCCACACATTTTTTGCCAACCAAAGTAAAATTACGCAGCTGAGGGTGGCAGCTCGTAGCTGTCTGCTTTCACTGGGCTGGACTAAAAAATACTGCTAAGCCCCACACTTTTTTATTATTATTTATTTAACACACCATGACAGCAGGTTGGTTGTCATACACTAATGTGTATGGCAACCAAGCATAATTGCCGTCCAGATTGAGGAAATGCAGTCTGAGTGCAACAGTTAATCACAAATGCTCATGTAGTGTATAGCAACCAAGCTGCCATCATAGTGTGTTAAATAAATAAATAAATAATTTTTAAAAATGTGCTGGGCTTTGCTCTATGTTTTAGTCTAGCACAGATAAAGTGGATGGCTGTGACCTGCCACCCTCAGTTGTCTAGTTTTACCTTGACTGGCAATTAAAAATAGCGCAAAGCTCATGCATTTTTTTGCCAGCCAGGGTAAAACTAGGCAGCTGAGGGCTGGTATTCTCAGCATGGTAGGGGCCTTTGCTATTGGTCCCCTCCATGTTATACAATATATTAGCAAAAACCACATCCTTCTACACACACCTGCTGGTATCTTAATTACCAACAATTAGATCTAGGTAAGAGGCATCTGTATTTGCCACTAGTGTGTTGATATAGGAATTTCTGAATTCTCAGACAGTCGTGCACTGTAACTACAACACACAAAACCAAAAAACGACTTTAGTCTGATTATGTGAAAATATGCAAAACTTTTATTTTTATTTATGTTTAGACAAGGGACAGGTCATTGTGAATGCATAAAATTACATTGACTGGGGAGCCAAGAGTGTGGTAGGGGCTATACAATAATTGCAGCACGTTTATATTGTGATAGTATACATCCACATTATATATGTACAAAGGAGTAAGTTATTTCAGGTGTAAAATCATTAGTACACATCTACATTTATATGCACAATCAGTACCACAATGGCAAGTAATGCAGGCATAGATTTCAACCTTTCAAATTTTTAGAAGACTGCTTAATATATTTCCAAAAAGTAATATTCTTACCCCCTAGACCCTATAAGGGTCAACACCTTAGTATTGTTATATGGTTATTTGCTGTTACAATTTAGATCTCATATCAGAGAAATAACCTTTTTACACAGCCAGATTGCTGGTCACAGCTTGGTAATTAAGGCGTATTTTTACTTCTGTATTTATATAGCCAGACCTCAAGAGTTAATAGGTCTAGTGCGGGAGTTAGAGATTATCTGTCACAGTTTTTACATGGGTCTTTACCATATATTAGTTGCATCTTTCTCTATAATACATCTACGGTTCACCTTCCATGTAATTCTGTATACATGATTTTCCTAGTAGTCCAATATAACACTATCAAGGACATGCCTGAGCAGCCACTACTGCTGCTCATATAGAAAGACAAGACAAGGAGGGATTATGCTCTCTAGACCTAATGTGTCCCCTGTTTAGACAGACTCATAATATTAACCACCATCGTACTAATCACCCACAATTACAGCCTTGTTGGGAAATATCTCAACCAGTTGTACCTTAATGTGGCGTGCGTGCAGCCCCTGTCCTTACTCAGTAGCAGCCGCACGAATAAAAAGTTAAAATCATATTTACAACCCTCTTTTACACTGATCAAACCTCACAGAAATGAAGTATAGCTGTTGTAATCATTTAAACCAGCAGGATACAATGTTTTCAATGTCCAAATCCACCTGCTCTCCATTTGGGCAAGTCTCTTTGTCACTCCACCACCCCTAATCCCTATATGCAAACAGTCAATCCCCCTTACCCGTAGTAATGTACTATCACACGAGTGTTTATCCTTAAAATGTTTGGGGATAGTTTTAAGTGAAGTGTCATCTTTTGAGGTTTTAGCCGCGTCGATGCCCAATACATGTTCTCTAACACGAATTTTGAGTTGTCTGGTGGTCATGCCCACATAGATCTTTGGACATGGGCATGTGGCGTAGTATATTACAGCTACCGACTCACAGGTAATCCTTTTCAATATTTTAAACGTTTTCCCATCAGTTGAGTCAGTGAAATTATCCACTTTCTCAATGTTCGCGCACGCGACACATTTCCCACACGGACTACACCTTATTTTTTGTGTGAAGTTATCCAAGAAACTAACTTTATTTTTGCCCTCATAATGGCTTTTGACCAGACAATCCCTCAAATTCCTACTACGTCTCATAGTAATTTGAGGAACTTCAAGGACAATCTTTGCGAGAATTGGATCCGCTCGTAAGACGTGCCAAGATCTTTTTAAGGCATTCCTAACATCATCAAAAGCTGAGTTATACTCAGTGTGAATCTGACGGGATTTACTACCTTAAAGAGTTTAGATTCATAGAGCAAGTAATGTCTGGTGGAATTTTTTGCTCTATTATATGCCCTTTTCAAGGACCTTTTACTATACCCACTTTCGAGGAACCTTGCCGTCAAGTCAGCTGCTTGGTGCTCAAAATCACTGTCTCTCGAGCAGATCCGTCTTACTCACGAAAATTGTCCCGTGGGAACAGCATTGATCATATGTCTTGGATGGGAGGAGGATGCTAGTAACAACGAATTGGTAGCTGTCGGCTTTCGGTACAGTGTTGTTTGCAGGACATTATTATGGTGCTTAAAATAATCTCACTTCTATGTGTATGTGAGATGGATGTTGTGCCCGTTGGAGTTCAAAACATCAAAAAATGCCTTTAAGGATTCCTCCGTATCCTGCCAGATCATGAATATATCGTCAATATACCGTGTCCAGAAAGGGACACGGTCCATTGAAGAAACATGATCCGACAGGAAAAGGTCCCTCTCCCACAGCCCCAGGAACAAATTAGCGTACACAGGCGCGAAAGATGCGCCCATTGCAGTGCCCAGGAGCTGTAGGTAGAAGCACCCCAGCCAATGTAATTTTATGCATTCACAATGACCTGTCCCTTGTTTAAACATCAATAAAAATAAAAGTTTTGCATATTTTCACATAATCAGACTAAATTCATTTTTTGGTTTTGTGTGTTGATGTTATAGAATAGCAGCCGCCGCAGAAATTGGTACATTCATAAGAAGCACCTATTGCTGGCGCTTTACTCGGCTCTTCCAGTTGCCGTGTAGCAGTAGCAAACTGGTAATAAGGGGTTAATGCCAGCTTTGTATTGCTAACTGGCATTAAGCCAGCTGGCAATACAATATTAGATAGTATAGCGGGAAAAGACAAAAAACGGCAGCACTCACCAACTTGTGACGATTCTTTTATTCAAGGTCCAATAGCAAAGGATCCATGAACATGCTTGGGGTGGAGGACATCAGACGACGGCTTGCCTTTTCGTGGCAGTTGCCACTTTCACGGGTCTTTGCTCCAAAGACCCGTGGAAGTGGCAACTGCCACGAAACAGCAAGCCATCGTCTGATGTCCTCCACCCCTCCCTCCCCCAAGACTGTTCATGGATCATTTGCTATTGGACCTTGAATAAAAGAATCGTCACAAGTTGGTGAGTGCTGCCATTTTTTGTCTCTTCCCGCTATACTATCATACATTGCTGTTATACGGATTGTGCACCACCTATGTGATTACTGCCGCTGGATTACCCCTGTATACACCTGATTAAGCTGCTAGCACTTGGTTAGTGCCCAGTGTTTATCTTTTACAATACAATATTAGACCCTGCCATTAAGAATTTCAAGTAAATAGTAAAGAAGACAAAACACAGAGAGAAAACATTTTATTAGAAATAAAAACACAAAGACATTTAGGGACTCAATTTATTAACCCCTCAGTTATACCCCTCCTTGATGTCACCTTCATTGGAGGCGGTGGTGAAGAATATAGCATTCTGTCACCACAGCCTCCAGTCACTGAATAAATAATTTGTGAGCTCCGTCCATAAACGGTGACTCACTGAGGTAACCTAAGGTCACTGTTCAGGTAACCATGGTACCCGCTATGATTAGTGGCCATCATTGTTACCTGAATGGTGACCTCAGTGAGTCACTGCACACCTGGAGCAGAGCTGGCAGCGAGTGACATGTGCGGCAGCTCATCTGGTCACCATAGTAATCAAGTCAGGTGACCAGATCAGCTGACACTATCTGATCATGTGACTCGATTACTATGGTGATGAGATCCACTGACGTCACTCACTGCCAGCGTGGAAGTGAGAGGAAGCAAGTGAAGCAAGTAAGCAGCCGAAACACGGTAAGATGATTTGTGTGTGTGTATATCTGTGTTTGGCAGCTTTCAAATACCTTTGAAGGCATTTTCAATGTGTTGAAAGTTGCCTGCCATTGATTTTAATCTTGTTCAGTGAACGTTCGGCAAACAAGTCGGCGAACACCTGACATTTGGGAAACAAATCTGAATGCGAACACCAGGTGTTCGCTCATCTATGGTTCTGAAAATTCTCCATCAAAACCTTATCAGAGTTTAAAAAAAACTCACCAAAAATATATTGCGTTTTTGATCAGGTTTTGATCAGTTTTGGTTACTTTTTTTCTGTTTTGGAGACATACGTTTTAATTACAATAGGATCAATGGAGAAAACTGATGAATTAATTGACATACTCCCTTTTTCTGATCAGGCTTCTGCACCAAAACTGGACCTTTAAAAACACAGACATTGGCACTGCATTTCTCAATTATCATAGACTTTGCAGACATCTCAAAAATTGATCAGTTTTTTGTGTAAAAATGCAGCACAAAAAAGGATCAAACATGCAGTGTGGACACGAAGCCTAAAGGCCCCGTCTCACACGATATCGCTAACAATATTGCTGAAATGTCACGGATTTGCAGTCGTTCAAACGACGTTGTAACGACGTCGTTCAGTGTGACATGTACAAACGATCAACGATAATCGGGCAGATCATTGATGGGAGGTTGGTGAACCGGACCTTACACCAAACGATGAGCGTTCGTCCAACCTGCAGCATGGGTGTGTGTAACACCTTGATAGCGATGTCGTTAACGACTTCGCCTATAGAGAAGTGAAGGACGTAGGTGAGTTACCTACAAGTGTCGTTTGCTTGTCACGGAATCGTTGCTGCGTCGTTAACGAGATCTATACGTGTGGCATTTCACTAGTGATCATGGAACGTCGGTCAAGTGATCTAGGTCAAGTTGGATCATTGATCGTATCGTTCGACCATTGAAGCGTGAGACGGGGCCTTAAGTTTTGCAGCATGCAATTTTGGACCTAGACATTTGTTATAGCTATATTTAACTCTTTTTTCATTACAATTCTTAACCCCTTAAGGACCGTAACTTTGTACGTTAATGACCAATATTAATTTTGCAATTCTGACCAGTGTCATTTTATGAGGTAATATCTCTGGAACACTTCAACATATCCCAGTGATTCTGAGACTGTTTTTTGTGACATATTAGACTTAATGTTAGTGGTAAATTTAGGATGATATTTTTTGCATTTCTTTGTGAATAAAATCGCAAATTTGGCAAACATTTTGAAAATGTTGCAAATTTCAAACCTTGAATTTTTAGTCTGGTAAACTGGAGAGTTATGTGACACAATATAGTTAATAAATAACATCTCCCACATGTTTACTTACATAAGCACAATTTTGGAAACATTTTTTTTGTTAGGAAGTTAGAGGGGTTCAAAGTTCATGAGCAATTTTTCATTTTTCCAGCAAAATTTACAAAGCCCCTTTTTTTTAGTGTCCACATCACATTTGAAGCCCATTTGAGGGGTGTACATGACAGAAAACACCCAAAAGATACATCATTACAAAAACTGTACCCCCCAAGCTACTCAAAACCACATCCAAGTAGATTATTAACCCTTCAGGTGCTTCACAGGAACTAAAGCAATTTGGAAGGAAAAAGATGAAAATTTTACTTTGTGCCACAAAAATATTACTTTAGCTTCAAATAAAGCACTTTCAAAAGGATAACAGGAAAAAATGCATCATACAATTTATTGTGCAATTTGTCCTGAGTACGCCGATACTCCATATGTGGCGGAAAACCACTGTTTGGCACACAGCAGGGCTCGAAAGGGGGGAGCGACATTTTACTTTTAAAACGCAAGATTGTCTGGAATCGTTAGCTGACACCATGTCGTGTTAAGAGAGTCCATGACGTACCTAAACAATGCAAACCCCCTACAGGAGACCCATTTTGGAAACTAGACCCCTCAAGGAATTTATCTAGATGTGTGGTGAGCACCTTGAACCCCAGGTGCTTCACAGAATTTTATAACAAAGAGCCTTGAAATTAGAAAATCACTTTTTTTTCCACAAAAATGTTGTTTTAGTTCAAAATTTTGCAATTTCACAAGGCTAACAGGTGAAATTGCACCATGCATATTGTTGTACAATTTCTCCTGAGTACACAGATACACCACATATGGTGAAAAACTACTGATTAGGCGCATGCCAGGGCTTAGAAGGGAAGGAGCACAATTTGACTTTTGGAATTCAAAATTGGCTGGAATCGGTAGCTGATACCATGTCGCATTTGGAGGGTCCCTCATGTGCCTAAACAGTAGAGCTCCAAGTAACAGCAAAAAAACACCACCAGAGGATACCTTGCAATAAAAACGGTGAAAATGAACGTACTCCTTCCAAACTGTATAATATTATAAAATTAAGATATTTGGCAAAATATTGATCAATCTTTTGAGCCACCCTACCACGTCGAAGCAATCTTATCTGGTTGGTCTTACTCTATATATTTTTATTTTAGTTGTGCCATGCCATCTCCAACATACATGCATCTCAAAACCCGCTCCCATGGTGCCAGACTGGTGCATGTGAATAAAGGCAAATCACGGCCCCACAAATACAGCTGATGCCGCATATGCTTCGGCTTTTCAGAATTAACCCTCACTGCAGAAGACCAGCACTCATGTACAAAGCAGGGCAGGCCCAAGTAAATGGAGCCTGAAATAAACTGAGCGTGAGGGCAGGTATGATAACTGAATGTGAACAGTTACCAAGAATTGCCACAAACAACACAGATGGAAAAACAAGCCAATCTGGAGTGCAAGGTCAGCGACAAACCAACAACTACAACAAAAAAAAGCCAGCACTAGAGATGAGCGAACACCTGAGTGTTCAAATTTGTTTTGGTTCACCGAATGTGGGGCGTTTTACAAATTGTTCAGCAAACAGTTTGCTCAACCTAACGAACCCCATTGAAATCAATGACAGGCAACATGAAACACATAGCAAACACCTTTAAAGGTGTCCAAAATCTGCTAAACACACACAGACACACACAGATCATCTTATCAGTCTGCCACTGCTTGTTTGCTTGCTTCCAGGTCCACTCTCCTTCTCACTTACTTCTTTGCCCATGAAACTTCATGCATATTCACTTCACTGGCCGGCAATAGCCAATCACAGATGCTTATGGGGCATGAATGTACACAGCCTGTACAGTAGCCTACAAAGGGTCTGATTTTGGACTTCATTGATCTATGTGGGGAATAATATGTAATGGTCACCTGTTGTTATTTCTAAAACGTTTCAATTGAAAATATGTTCAACTTTTATTTTACTTAAAATGTTAATCGTGCTAAACAAGAAACTTGGCAATAATTATAAGAACAGCAAACAAACAGCAGAGACACTATGTGGGAGGAAAGTGTTGATGAACACTCAACTAATTTGTTTATGCATTCAATAAGGTGTGCTGGATATTTTAAGACACTGATTGGTATTTATTTCAAAATAAATCTACATAACTTATAGCACTCCCTATGCTTTATCTCAAGTTTTTCTTTAGGTTTTTTTAAAATTTGTAATTAGCAAAAGTAAAATGCTAGACTAAAACCATTTTGAAATAATTAATGAAAAGGAACCTGTGAGTAGGATGAACACTCATAAACTGTCTATATGGGCATGTAGGTCATAGGAAGCTGAATAAAATAACACCTTGATATCTGCAATCTGATTCCAGAGCAATCTACATTTTTTATATATGCAAAGAACTGTTAAGATCTATGGGCTGGACACAGATCTTTCTGAAAATCTGCCTCCAGAGCTTATTGTAAACAAAAGAAGGTGTTAGGTCCCCTTCACACTGCAATTTCTGCATGTCCATGTGGATCCTTTAATTTGAAGGACCACACGGACCAGCACGGATGTGTGCAAACGGATGTCACTGATTACTCGAAAATAAATAATTAAGAAAAAAATGACGTGTGGTCCCCCATAGTTTTGATAACCATCACAGATAAAGCAGATAACAGCAAGCTGATGGTGGGACGGATCCATGGTTATTAGCCCACCCCAGCCAAAAAATATCAGCCCGCAGCTGCCCCAGGGTTTACACATCACATTAGATGTGTCAGATCTGGCACTTTACCTGGCTTTTCCTGATGCCCTGTTGCGGTAGCAATAGGGGTAATATATGGGATTGATGATAGCCATGATTTGTCAAAAATCATAGCTTCCATCAAGCCCTTGCTTAGTAATGAAGAGGTGTCTATGAGACACCCTCATTACTAGCCCTTTAAGTCAAAAGAAACAAACACAGAAAATTCTCTTATTTGAAAGAAAATACACAGATACCTTCTTTCACCCGTTTATTAACCTTGAAAACACCCCCGAATTAAAAACATTTCCAATATTGCCAATAATCATAAACCGATTATTGATCTAAACAGGCTATCAAGTCACATGATGCACAAGCAAAGTGGTCGTTTGTCAGTTGAAATAATTTTTCAGCTTACCTAAAGGGAGTCTGTTCTACCTTTTTACACGTTGATACGGTGTATAACAGTGATGGCGAACTCCAGGCCTCGAGTGCCACACACAGTGCAGGTTTTCAGGATTTCCTTAGAGTTTGACAGTTAATAATTTGATTGCCAACTGTCAAATGCAATGGAAATCCTGAAAACCTGGACTGTGTATGGCACTCGAGGCCTGGAGTTCGCCATCACTGGTGTATAATCTGGTATACAGCATAAACCTCTGTCTCCCAAATAAGCAGACTGTTTTCTGTAGCTTAACTTGTTTATTGGTGAACAGGGAATTTAAACAGAAAAACTATAAGAATACGAATAGCAGAAATGAGTACTGGGCATATTATATGACACAACTATGACAATATACAGTACAGAAAAAACTACACAGCAAGATGCAGACTTGGACACATAGGATCCTAATGTGGCGCCCCTGCGTCCAGGAGGCCACAAAGGGAACTGCAGCCAGGCAGGTAGGACGACAGTTGAACACTAACACCCTCACAGCCCACACAACCCACGTACAGTAGAGGGCAGCACCCAACCCGGAGCCTGGGAACTCTAGGCAGGCGAGGGGTGGTGGGTTTAGAGCAGTGGGTGGGCAAACACATAGTCAGGTGACAGAAGGTAGAAATAGTGAAGGGGGAGGAGAAAGGAGTCAGTAGGCCGAGGTAGGCTGAGCAGTAAAGACAGAGGTCACACGTCCTGGCAGAGTGGGGTGTAGGAGCACAGAATCTGAACAGAGCCAGTGCGAGCCGCAGAGAGAAAGCACATCCGAAGCCAACACGCCGGGAGTGTGAGGGAAGAGAGGGACGGTGATACCGGGCCCTAGAACTACAGACGACTAGACTGCAGGCGGAGTAGCCCTCCTATGATACTTGAAGACACAGTAGAGAGAGCCTGGTAGAGCCTCACACGGGAGGACTGCTGGAGGCTAGGCTGAAGTAGTGTCGGCTCTAGAGGGGACCGTAGCTTCACCCGGCATCCCCAGATGACCGACGGGGGACCACAACTACACGTTAGGGTCCCTACCCCAAAGGACAGGCAGCTCAGTGGCAACCCGGAGGGCTCACAGGAGTCCGAGCAACCGCCATACTGTCCGGAGTCACCCACACCAAAGTGAACAGAGAAAGAGAGTCAACAGCCTGGGAAGTACACAGAGACAGAGTGAGGGGTCACAGTAGGAAAGACCTGGCTGCAGGGAGCAAAGGGAACCCAGAGGGGAAACTGTGCTTGTGTACTGAACTGAACTGTACTGAACTGTGAACTGTGCTTGAGAACTTGAGAAGTAAACACGGTGAACCCTGAACACGATTTCCTTGCATGTCTCTGCCTGAACACGACTCCTTCCATACAGGTTCGTAGCAGACCTCCACCTGGAGAGCCACAGCTTGCAAGCTCCAACACTGAAGGAGGATTCCTGCATAATCTGGACAGTAAGTGTACTGCACTCAGCACCAGGCCTGCACACTACACAATAGACTTTACTATCACTGCCCCGGGGAACACAGTTCTGCCCACGGAGAACTATTCCATCCTCGCTGCCATTCCATCGTCCCCGGAGGTTCTGCAGCAGCGGCGGCCCCATTACTGGCCGCACACTGTGGGTGGCGTCACGACTGACATTTCCCCTGTAAATATCCGTTTATTATTGCAAGGGCCCAGGACACGGTCCGGACCAGGACTACCCGTGACTTACCCAGCAGCAGGCACAGTTCGGTACCGAGTACCCCCGTCCCGGAGGGCTCGACACTAACAAATAAAAACTCTCTTTAAAATTATTGCTACGTTATGTGGTATAATTCTGAACATTACGATATCACAAATAGAGGTAGTTCTCTTACCACATATACTTTGACAGAGAAAATGGAGTTTTAAGAGTAGTGCAGGAGGATATGATAACATATGTGCGCTAGATGAATTCTCTCTCAAAATGGTTGCTACTACCCATAATGCTTAGGCTGCTCTCACACTGCGTTTTTGTGCAATCCGTAGCTGTCCGTTGTAAAACGGACAGGTACGGATCCAATTTGGCCCCCATGCATCCCTATGGGCCACGGATCACATCGGATTTTCACTTAATGGCATCTAATTTTTGTCAGATTCGATTCTGTGTGATTTTTTTCCTGCACCCAAAATCGGAGACTGCTCTGATTTTGGGAGCATCGGACATAATCTGACAGAATCGGACCCAACATGATCCGAGGCCATTAACATAGGGGCCTATGGAGTACAGGTTCGAGAAAACATTTGATGGTTTCTCTGACCCGATTTTAATGTATTGAGCATGCTCAGTACACTAAAACTGCTCCTAACCGTCTAATTTCACTTCTGCTATGCATATACATACATTGCAGAAGTGAAATTAAATAAATGCAAGGGTTAAAAGTAAAAAATCTTTATTCTCACCTGTTCACGAGGCCCCTGGCATCTCCAGCTATCTTCTGATCCTTACAGGACCTGGGATGATGTCACAACCTGGTCACATGACCGGTTACCACAGTAACTGGTCATGTGACTGTGACGCAACCACAGGTCCTAAGGATCAGAAGATAGCTGGAGGCGCTGGGGGACCCGTAGACAGGTGAGAATAAAGATTTTTTATTTTGTAAGGTCTGGAGGAGAGGGGAGAAAGAGGGAGAGACTGAGGGAGCAGGAAGAGAAGGGGGAAAGAGGTGACAGGAAGGAGAGAGGAGGGGGAGCAAGGTGACAGGAAGGAGAGAGGAGGGGGAGCGAGGTGACAGGAGGAGCGGGGAGAGGAGGAGAGAGGGAAAGGATCCAAACTGATCCTGCAAAATATCGGAATCGGATTCCTATTTAGCATCCGAATGCAGGCATCAGTTTGGATTCTTTACTGTCCGAGGGGTCCTACAAAAAAAAGGATCCCCTCGGACAGCAAAATAACGCTATGTGAAAGCAGCCTTAGGGATCATCCACAATGCACTAGGATCCTAAAGGAGAAAACACAAAGTAATGCAGACAATGCTGCCAGAAACTGCTAACCACAATAAGTGTTACAACACTCAGAATGGGTCACAGTTAACAGTGGGGTACCACAGGGGTCAGTGTTGGGCCCCCTTCTTTTTAATATATTTATTAATGACCTTGTAGGGGGCATACAGAGTAGAATCTCAATATTTGCAGATGACACTAAACTCTGCAGGGTAACCAATACAGAGGAGGACAATTTTATATTACAGGAGGATTTATGTAAATTAGAAGCTTGGGCTGATAAATGGCAAATGAGCTTTAATGGGGATACATGTAAGGTCATGCACTTGGGCAGAGGAAACAAAAGGTATAATTATGTGTTTAATTGTAAAACACTGGGCAAAACTGTCACTGAAAAAGACCTGGGTGTATGGGTAGATGACAAACTCACATTTAATGGCCAGTGTCAGCCAGCTGCTGCAAAGGCAAATAAAATAATGGGATGCATTAAAAGAGACATAGATGCTCATGAGGAGAACATAATTTTACCTCTATACAAGTCAATAGTGCGACCACACTTAGAATACTGTGTAGAATTGTGGCACCCTGGCACCTGTTGGGCACCACAGAACTCCTTGGGACATGAATGGAGTAATAACAGCAAAGCAATACTCACAAACAACACAAAACAACAAAACACCTTAGAACACCTGGTTTCACCCCGAGCCTCTAGGGGGAGCTCCACTGGTCACTTTGAGCCAGTTCCCCCTATAAATAGGGTCTTGGAGGGAGAAACACCAGAGTGTGCAGACGCAAGGAGAGCTGCAGGTTGTGTGTAATCTCTGACTTATGAGACACATACTAGGCCCAATCAGCCTATCTAGCAAGTGAGGAGACCCTTGCAATTGGGGTAATAGGAAAGGAGAGCACCTCTCAGGGACATCAGAGTGATTCTAACTCTCTCCCTCATCCTCCGGTTACTGGAACCGAGCTGTGAGAGCTACTCAGCCACCACAGAGAACCAGCATCCTACACAGGAAGTCTAGCCCCTGCTCCACCTGAAGCACCCACCTACGAGAGCCCAGGGAAAAGTATTGATCCTGCTTAACCCTCTTGACAGTGCCCTCAGTGCTGATACCCAGGTGAATCAAGTTCCGTTGAACATACTGCCCGGTCCGGCTGGATTCCACATCCACCTGACCTTACCCAGAGAAATAGAGAAAGGAAGCCTACACTAACTGCTTGCTGTGAACCTCCAGGAGTGTCAACTTCACTATCCCGATCTGAGTGTGCCTGCTTTCCACCAGTAAAGGTACCTAAAAGACTTTGGTGTGTCTGTGTCTGACTCCTGGGCCTAACAGCAGTACTACCGCAGCTGCCTCACAACATCTTGTGCAGCTCCTGGCTGCGGGGACTCCCGCTTGTCCTGTGGGGAGCGTCCCATCTTGCTGCATAACATCCCCTGGAGGCCTAGCAGCACCGGTGAAATCAACGGAGCACCCGCAGGTGGCGTCACGAGACAAGATTTAACCCCTACTGTTCAGCCATTCCCCTATTGATCTGGACCACCGGGCCTCACAGCCGCAGGCGCGGTTCCATGACAAGGAGAGTCAACGCCTGCGACGTGCAGAACCCGGCTACGGTGAGTAAGAATTTGGCGTCACGAACAGGATACGAGCAGGCCCGTACAACGGGTATTGTGTGCTATTTTAATGACTGTAAATATCGAACTGTAAATTTGAACCGCTATTGCTGCACAGAAGGCGGGAAAAGAAGGGGCGTTCCTAGGCAAAGGGCACGAAGATAGGCCACGCCCCCACGCTCTGACGACTTTCCCTGAACGCAACAGGAACCGGAAACTCCCGTGGTGCCTTACTCCTCACCGCGAGGCCGACACTTCCGTTTGAAACCGAAATGACTGGCCACGCTTAACTAAGGGGGAGCGAGGATGAGTATTCCGGGCCCCAACAACGAGGTACCCCCGCAACAACCGCTAAACATACCTCCAGACGGACAGCAACAAGCCGGTGGTATGCCACAGCAACCAGCTCCGATTATGCCGATATCCCTGCCATACGTCCCGAATGCGGCCTGGTTACCTAAATACAGCGGTACGCCCAGTACCTTGGAGACATTCCAGAGGAAGATCTGCCAAGCGCTGGACATGTACGCTATGACCAGTAAGCAGAGAGCTTCAGTTATTATGGGACAGTTAACAGGCGCAGCCGAACTGCAGAGCCGAAACTGGTCTATAGAAACTCAGGAATCAGTAGAGCAGATATTCACTAAGTTAACCCGGGTTTTTGAACGCCATACTGAGGCTGCGTTAAGACTGTCATTCTATCGTTGTAACCAAGGGGCACAAGAAAGTGTCCTGGATTATTCACTGCGATTACAAGAGGCACTAAGACTGTTAAAGCAAGTCGATCCCAGTGGTGTCAGAGATGAAAACAAAGTGTTAATTGGGCAATTGATTGTGGGACTCAGACTATCTGAGGATAGAAAGCAAGCAAGCTGGTGGTCCATACAAAATCCTGGCGCAGAGTTTGACACTTTGAGAGACTTAACAGTGTGGGGACATCGGCTCTCCGCAGTGCCCGATCTCGCTTCACAGCCGCAGTGTACTGACACCCCTTCCGTGTCGGCAGCAGCATCTCCAATCCCTGCGGTCCAGTCTAGTGCACAGACTACAAAACCTGATCGGTTTGAACAACTGTGTGCTAATGTAGAGCAGCTGATGAAAGACATGGCCAAGCTACAAGCTGGGAGAAGACCCAAGACAGATGCAAGGTCATCGGACAAGATCCAGCTCACTGACAGCCCCGACGACATCCCGTGGATGAAGAGAAAGACACAGCCGCCGCGAGGAAAACCTGCAGATCGTTGCATCCCCGACAGACGCCGTACCAGTCAGCAGAGTGACAGAGGAGGACGTACTCAACAATACCGTCCTATAAACAAGCAACCCCTGGGCGAGAAGGGCCAACCCCAGGAGTAGACTGTACAGGCCCGACCTGCTGGGAATACAAGTATGTAGGAGACTGTCCATACCTACCAATCGTCATTGATGGCATCGCTACCTCCGCCTTGATAGACACTGGATCCCAGGTGACAACCATCCCGAGTATCCTTTACAAGCGGTTCTGGCCAGATGTTAAGCTGGAACCCCCACACCCCGATCTGAACATTGAAGCCACTAATGGTATACTAGTTACAGTAGAGGGACAATGGGAAGCTACAGTAAAGGTGGGAAGGGTGCAGCTGAAGAACCAGGGTATCATAGTGGTTCAGGATAAGCCTAACAAGAAGGATCTATATGTAATACTGGGTACCAATGTTATGGTTAAATGCATCAATGAAGTGTTGTTTTTACTCCAACAGAGTGTTGAAGCTGGTAGACCCAGAGAGAGGAGAGCCATCCAAAAACAGATCCGAGCTCTGGTTTATCAACAACAGGTAACATTGTCTAATGGTGAAATTGGCAGAGTACGGGTCACAGATCCCATTCCAATTGTGGTACCACCCAGAGTGAAATGATGATCTGGTGTCGAGCAGCCATAGGCCTCAGAGGGCCGGACTACCAAGCTGTAGTAGAACCTGTAATGTCTGATAGTAGCCCTACGTTCTTGACAGCCAGAGGGTTGGTCGACGTGAGAAAAGGGAGAGTCCCCATACGCATATTAAATTATGGTGATGACGAAGTCAGAGTGCCTAGATGTGCAACTGTCGCAAAATTGTACCAGGTTAAAGATGATGCTGTAATTGATGTAAAATCCTATTCCCAAGCGGTCACTGATGAACCCCCTC
Source organism: Allobates femoralis (assembly GCA_033576535.1). Taxonomy (NCBI): domain Eukaryota; kingdom Metazoa; phylum Chordata; class Amphibia; order Anura; family Aromobatidae; genus Allobates; species Allobates femoralis. Next base: position 370,148,543 of record JARQOC010000004.1, read on the forward strand.
ACTCCAAAGATCAGTTAGAGAAATAGTGTCAGGAGCTCAGTGTAGGTACTGACAATACACCTACTCACCAGAAAAATGGAGTATACCGGGTGGTTCGGGAGTATGAGCAAGTGTTCAGCAAACACCCACTTGACTTTGGGAGGATTAAAGGGGTACAACACCATATCCTGACAGGCAACCATGCACCTATCAAGGAAAGGTACAGGCCTATACCACCCACACACTACCAAAAAGCAAAAGAGATGCTTCAGGACATGAAAAATGCAGGAGTCATTAGGGATAGCTGTAGTCTCTGGGCAGCACCACTAGTCCTGGTTAAAAAGAAAGATGGTAGTATGAGGATGTGCGTGGATTACAGACAAATCAATAAAGTCACACACAAGGATGCATACCCATTACCCCGCATAGAAGAGTCACTAGCTGCACTCAAGCCTGCCAACTACTTCTCCACATTAGATCTTACTAGTGGGTACTGGCAGGCTGCCGTTGCAGAGGAGGATCGTGAGAAGACAGCCTTCACGACACCTATGGGGCTCTGCGAGTTCAATAGTATGCCATTCGGGTTGTGCAATGCCCCAGGAACATTTCAGAGGCTGATGGAGTGTTGTTTGGGCCACAAGAACTTTGAGACTGTCCTGTTATACCTTGATGATGTCATTGTATACTCTCAGACATATGAAAACCACCTACAGCACCTGAGTGAAGTGTTCGAGTCACTGTCCAAGTACGGGATGAAACTGAAACCGTCCAAGTGCCACCTGCTGAAACCCAAGGTCCATTACCTAGGACACGTGGTAAGCACTGAAGGCGTAGCACCGGATCCGGATAAAGTAACCGTCATCAAGGACTGGCCAGCACCAACTACTCACAAGGAGGTACGTCAATTTCTAGGACTGGTCGGGTACTACCGACGATTCATCAAAGGCTATACCAAGATAGCAGCACCCATGCAAGATCTCTTAGGCTGGCTTCACATTTGCGTATGGAGCGCTGCGTACCAAACGCAGCCAAACGCTTGCGCACATGCGTTCCTATGTTTAACATGGGAACGCATGTGCCTGCGTATGGCTGCGTTTGGCAGCATTTGCGTTCGGATGCGCATAATTTATGTGCCCTCCGACCGCGCTCCAAACGCAGCTTGCAGCATTTTTTTGTGCGTCAGCGGCGCTTGTTCTATCCGCAAGCGCCTGCAAGCGCACAAAAAATGCATTGATCTCAATGGTTTCGCAGTGTCCTCTGCATGACACCGCAGGAGAACGCTGCGGATCACATTGAGATCTCTCCCGGTGGCCGCCGGTGATGTCACAGGAGATCACCGACAGCCACCGGGAGATCAGCTCAGCCTCTGCTGATCTCCTCCTCCCCGCCGCCGGTAATCTGCTAGCGGTGTCGGCGGGGAGAAACAGCTGATCTGACAGCTGTTTGAATCTTCCCGCGCCGACATCTCCTCTTGGTGTCGGCGCGGGAGATTCAAACAGCTGTCAAATCAGCTGTTTCTCCCCGCCGACACGTCCCGGAGCTTAACGGCGGCGGGGAGGAGGAGATATCCGGCACTGATCTCCGCCTCCGGCCCGCCCCCGGACACCTCCGATTGGCTGGCTGGGCTGCACAGTGATGTGTCCGCAGGCGGACATTATCCGCTGCGGACACATCAAAATGTCCCTGCTTCTGACTGCGTTTGTGTCTGCATGCCATCAGCATGCAGACAAAAACGCTAATGTGAAGCCAGCCTTAGTAGGTCAATCCAAAAACGGCAAGATCAGGGGACCCCCGTACCACTGGGGACCAGAACAGGACCAATCTTTCCAAAAGCTAAAAGATGCTTTAACAGGAGAAGAGATCCTGACCTATCTTGATTATAATCTCCCGTTTTTACTGTACACTGATGCAAGCAATGAAGGATTAGGAGCAGTCCTAGCTCAACGCCAGCAGGGAAAGGAAAAGGTGATAGCCTACGCCTGCAGAAAGCTCCGTCCCACGGAAAGGAACCCGGAGAACTACAGCTCCTTCAAGCTAGAGTTCCTGGCCCTGGTCTGGGCAATCACAGAGCGTTTCAAGCATTACCTGGCATCCGCCCCGTTCACAGCTTTCACAGATAACAACCCTCTAACCCATTTAGAGACTGCAAAGCTGGGAGCACTGAAACAGCGTTGGGTAGCAAGACTCTCAAACTATGATTTCACTGTAAAGTACCGGGCAGGTCACAAGAACGGCAATGCTGATGCCCTGTCCAGAATGCCCAACTTCCTGAAGAGGGAGAAGACATACATGACCTGGAGGAGATTCAACTACCTGCTTTTCACTGTACGAGTACAGCAACGTGTCATCAGGCGAACCAGAAACGTGTAGAGAGGACCGTGAACCCTTTACCCCACCATGACTGGAAGGAGGTACGAGCTAACGATCCAGATGTCAGCCTAGTAAGAGAGCTGATTACTCAAGAACACGCCAACATGGACCCTGATGCCTCCCAAAATGCTAAACGCCTGTGGAAAGAGAAAGGAAGGTTGTTTGTCTACCAAGGTAAACTATGCAGAAGATACCTAAACCCCAGAACTCATGAACTAATCTGGAAGATTGTAGTCCCCAAGACTGAAGTTCAAATGATCCTTGAAGCATACCATGATGATGCCGGACACTTTGGATGGAAGAAGCTGGAGAGACTCCTGAAGGATCGGTTCTACTGGGTCGGTATGCGAGGCTCAATTGACAAGTGGTGTAAAGACTGTGGACCATGTCACCTTCAAAGGAAAGACCATCTAACTCAGAAAGCTCCGTTGCAGCCAATTGTTACCACCAAACCTCTTGAAATAGTTGCTCTCGACCACGTGAAGCTTACCCCAAGTCGCACTGGGTACACTTACGCTCTCACCATTGTTGACCACTATTCAAGGTTTCTGGTAGTACTTCCAGTTAAGAATTTAACTGCAGAGGTAGCAGCCAAAGCATTTCAGAGTTACTTCTGTCGCCCCCATGGGTATCCAGACCAAGTCTTGACTGACCAAGGGCCAGCCTTCGAATCAGCTCTGTTTCAAGAATTCTTAGGGCTATATGGGTGTAAAAAGATTCGCACAACACCTTATCATCCCCAGACGAACGGTTTATGTGAGAAGATGAATCACATAGTCATTGACATGCTCAAAACCTTACCAGTTGAAGAGAGAAATCAATGGCCGGAAAAACGTCCAGATCTTGTGGACATCTACAACCACATACCTGTCAGTTCAACCAACTACACACCTGCTTACTTGATTCGAGCAAGGCCAGGTAAACTACCTATTGACTTACAGACGGGAACCATCGAACCCACAGAAGAGTCTTCTGATGAAGATTGGGTCAGTCAATGCCAAGAACAGTATAGAAAAGTACAAGAGAGCGTAGAAACAAACCTAGAAATCAGCAGAACCAAACAAGAAAAATACTTTAACAAGAACGCCTCAGCTGAACCTCTAGCTACAGGTGACTTAGTGCTAAAAAGAAAAAGAAAAACCAACAAACTAGATGACAACTGGGAATCTGAACCCTACACCATTATGCCATCACAGTATGACAATTCCAAAACTTGCGTTATCAGCAAAGATCAGGGAATTACCTTTGCAACTGTATCAAGGGACCATTTGAAGAAATGCCCAACACAGTTAATCCCACAAGTAACCAGTTACCCTACTGTAACTACAGATGAAGAACAAAAAGAAAATCTAGTCTATACATACATTGGATACTTACCAGCTGACTGGCCAAAATGCAATGGTGCATTCATCATACCAGTTATGCATTTCTACCAACCTGTAGAAGATCAGCAACCAATCCCAAATCAACAAGTTCAAGTGCAAGATATGCAGCCTGTTATTTTGGAACCTGAGATTCCTGTAATCGGTGAACCTGCTAGTCCCACAGTAAGAGAACAAGCTACTACACAACTACCTACAGAAGATAGTCCAGTAGATAGATTATGCACTTACTATGGCCCTACACAAAGCAGAAGTAGAGAAAGAACCACTTCGTACACTACAGCAACAGCTTTTGAGACACCCACACTACGCAGATCCACATGTAGTACATTAGGTCAATCCCCAAACAAATATGGAGAATGGGTATAAAATGTAGTGGAACCATATTACCTGTTAGTGTATATAAGTAGTAAACTGTTTTCAAAACCTGTAAAAAGTAGTGTACAGAAGGGTGGAGGAACTGGGCCCTGTCCCAAGTATATTAAGTTGGGGACAGAAAGTGCCTGGTAAGGTAAAGAAGGTTAGTACCGGCCTCCCAAGCAGAGACACCCATAGGAAATGTATAAAGTTTAAAATGCATACCGCGTATTTCTGGACTTTTCCCCTTTTTCCCTTTTTCATAAACTTTGGACAATTGTCACAGGACTTGTGTGACCAAAACTTACTCTTTCCAGCCAGCGGCAGATGGACTAATGCCGTATGGACTGCTTTTCACCTTTTTCATATTTTTCCCTTCATTTTTAGTGATTTTTGTATTTTTCTTTAAGACTCTGTTATTGAATGTTATAAAATGCATAGAGGTTAAGAAGTAAAAAGAACTTTTTGCTCAGCCGGGAGAACTGAGGTTACCTAAGGGGGAATGTGGCACCCTGGCACCGGTTGGGCACCACAGAACTCCTTTTGACATGAATGGAGTAATAACAGCAAAGCAATACTCACAAACAACACAAAACAACAAAACACCTTAGAACACCTGGTTTCACCCTGAGCCTCTAGGGGGAGCTCCACTGGTCACTTTGAGCCAGTTCCCCCTATAAATAGGGTCTTGGTGGGAGAAACACCAGAGTGTGCAGACGCTAGGAGAGCTGCAGGTTGTGTGTAATCTCTGACTTATGAGACACACACTAGGCCCAATCAGCCTATCTAGCAAGTGAGGAGACCCTTGCAATTGGGGTAATAGGAAAGGAGAGTACCTCTCAGGGACATCAGAGTGATTCTAACTCTCTCCCTCATCCTCCGGTTACTGGAACCGAGCTGTGAGAGCTACCCAGCCACCACAGAGAATCAGCATCCTACACAGGGAGTCTAGCCCCTGTTCCACCTGAAGCACCCACCTACGAGAGCCCAGGGAAAAGTATTGATCCTGCTTAACCCTCTTGACAGTGCCCTCAGTGCTGATACCCAGATGAATCAAGTTGAACATACTGCCCGGTCCGGCTGGATTCCACATCCACCCGACCTTACCAAGAGAAATAGAGAAAGGAAGCCTACACTAACTGCTTGCTGTGAACCTCCAGGAGTGTCAACTTCACTATCCCAGTCCGAGTGTACCTGCTTTCCACCAGTAAAGGTACCTAAAAGACTTTGGTGTGTCTGTGTCTGACTACTGGGCCTAACAGCAGTACTACCGCAGCTGCCTCACAACATCTTGTGCACCTCCTGGCTCCGGGGACTCCCTCTCGTCCTGTGGGGAGCGTCCCATCTTGCTGCATAACATCCCCCGGAGGCCTAGCAGCGCCGGTGAAATCACCGGAGCACCCGCAGGTGGCGTCACGAGACAAGATTTAACCCCTACTGTTCAGCCATCCCCCTATTGATCTGGACCACCAGGCCCCACAGCCGCAGGCGCGGTTCAGTGCTAAGGAGAGTCAATGCCTGTTACGTGCAGAACCCGGCTACGGTGAGTCAGAATTCTGGTCTCCGGTGTATAAGAAAGATATAGCTGAACTAGAGCGGGTCCAGAGAAGAGCGACCAAGGTTATTAGAGGACTGAGGGGTCTGCAATACCAAGACAGGTTATTAAACTTGGGGTTATTTAGCTTGGAAAAACGAAGGCTTAGGGTTTATCTTATAATAATGTATAAATATATGAGTGGACAGTACAGAGACCTTTCTAATGATCTGTTTACTCTTAGGCTGCGTTCACACATTGCGTATTTTGCCGCGTTTTTTTACGCGCGCTTTTCAAAATATGCAATGTGCTTTTTGTCTGCCTGCAAAGTGAATGGGAAATTCACTTTGCAGTGCAGACATTGCGTAAAAATACGCAGTGCGTTTTCCGGGAGAAAACGCAGCTCCGTAAAGAATTGATATGTCAATTCTTTACGGAGCTACTACTGCGTATTTTCCCAGAGGGGAGGAAGAATCCAGCTTCCTCCTCCCCTCTGTGACAGCTGTGACCGCCCCATTAGACTTCACAGTGTGTTAATACACACTGTGAAGTCTAATTAAACTAAAGCAAGTGTCTGAAAAATAAAAAAGAATGAATACATCACCTTCCGACGCCTTTTCCCGGTTTGCGATCCCCGGTTGTAAGTCAGATTTCTTCTGCAAGACCTGTGGTGATGTCAGAGGGGGGGCGTTCCTGGGCACTCGCGGTCATGTGACCGCGAGCAGCCAATCAGCGATGGGACCGCCCGGTAACACCCCCCCTCTGACGTCATCACAGGTCTTGCAGAAGAGATCTGACTTACAACCGGGGATCGCAAACCGGGAAAAGGCGTCGGAAGGTGATGTATTCATTCTTTTTTATTTTTCAGACACTTGCTTTAGTTTAATTAGACTTCACAGTGTGTATTAACACAATGTGAAGTCTAATGGGGCGGCCACAGCTGTCACAGAGGGGAGGAGGAAGCAGGATTCTTCCTCCCCTCTGTGACATCACTGCGCTTTCTGGGGGAAAGAAAGCGCAGTGTGTGAAAGCCCCTGCGTATTTTGCTGCGCTTTTTTACGCGGCCGAAAAACGCGGCAAAAAGCGCGCGTAAAAAAGCGCAGCAAAATACGCAAATGTGTGAACGCAGCCTTAGGCCTGAGACGGGGACAAGGGGGCATCCTCTACGTCTGGAGGAAAGAAGGTTTAATCATAATCACAGACGCGGATTCTTTACTGTAAGAGCAGTGAGACTATGGAACTCTCTGCCACATGCTGTTGTAATGAGTGAGTCACTATTAATATTTAAGAAGGGCCTGGATGCCTTTCTTGAAAACTATAATATTACCAGTTATATATACTAGATTCTTTGATAGGGCGTTGATCTAGTGAACTAGTCTGATTGCCATATCTGGAGTCAGGAAGGAATTATTTTCCCCATTGTGGAGCTTAGTGTTTGCCAAATGTTTTTTTTTTTGCCTTCCTCTGGATCAACATGTTAGGCTATGGGTTGAACTAGATGGACTTAAAGTCTTCCTTCAACCTTAAAAACTATGTTACTATGTAATAATTACATGTTACATTACAAAGATTGTTACATGTGGCAAATTTAGCTTTCCTTCCTTGTACTAAATCTAAACTGGCAGAATCGAGTCTGCCACCCAAATGCCATTTAAATTGCATAAACATTTGTTAAGGGGACATAGCGCCTACAAACATTATATACAATTTAGCTTAAAGGGGTTGTCTGGTCCAGAATGGCAAGTCTGCCTTCACTCTGTGTGACTGAAGACTTGTGAATCTTCCCAGCACACAGTGTGAGGATTTGCCAATTTCTGCTGGGAATGGCAGTCAAGTATGTGATATACATACTCTCGGACAGAACCCTACTGGTGGATGCAGCTGATACACAGTGTGTGCGCTGGAAGTATTCACAAGTCAACAGTCACACAGAGTGCCTGCAGTCTTGTCATTATGGACCAGACAAGCCCCTTTAATGT
>JARQOC010000004.1:370156243-370265955 GCA_033576535.1 Allobates femoralis
CTGTCCTGTCCTGTCCTGTCTGCCCTGTCCTGTCTTATCCTACAGGACGGACAGGACAGGACAGACAGGACAGACAAGACAGGACAGACAGGACAGGACAGACAGGACAGGATAGGACAAGACAGACAGGACAGGACAGACAAGACAGGACAGAACAGAAAAAACAGGAAAGAACAAAACAGGACAGGACAGATAGGACAGGACAGATAGGAAAGGACAGATAGGACAGGACAGACTGGACAGGACAGAACAGGACATAACAGGACAGAACAGGACAGACAAGGCAGGACAGATAGGATAGAACAGACAGGACAGGACAGACGGACAGGACAGGACAGACAGGACAGGATAGGACAGGACAGACAGGACAGGACAGACAAGACAGGACAGGACAGAAAATTGATTTATTTATAGGTTAAAACCAGTATAAATTGTAATGGGGGACAGAGGAACCTGGGTAACAACCACGGACGCGATGACGCGGCGCGTCTCCCTGCCTCGCGGCTTCCGGGTTGCGGCGTGTACGCGATGGTGCACACCGGAGCGCAATCCCTTTGGCTGGCCAGCCTTCTTAAACGTCTCCCTCCCGGATTCTGGTGACCCCCTGATGAAGGTCGCCCGAAACGGCTGTTGGGGTCGGCACCCCTTACCCGGACCAGGAACCACTTGGTGAGAGACATCAGGACATCTGCTTGTCAGATGCCGGCGATTGTTGCCATTCAGTGTTAGACTCTGTGCTCTCTATTACTAGGTAGTATCTGAATTCAGTTTATTTATTCACATGTGTGTGATATATAACTGCACACATTCTAAGATATATATGTACAAACAGATGTATACAACTTCACATGTATAACAGATATATATAACCTTGCTTTTGTACTTTGAATGAACCCAATACGTAATAGTTCATAGATATCCAGAGTGTAATTTGTTATACTTCAGAAATTTTTCTATACTATGTTGGTGTCTATTTCTGGATAGGTGTGTGCCCACCACCTGTGGTTGTTACCCAGGTTCCTCTGTTCCCCATTCCAATTTATACTGGTTTTAACCTATAAATAAATCAATTTGCATAATACTGAGCTGTCGCGTTCAACTTTGTTTTATCTATGGTACCTTATGGTGCGATTCTCTCTATAGTGCTATGCTCCCCATTAATGGGGTAACAAATAAGCATTTTTTGATGAAGTTTGTTAATTAGGACAGAAAAACAGGACAGAACAAAACAGAACAGGACAGATAGGACAAGACAGACAGGACAGGACAGATAGGACAGGACAGGTGGGACAGGACAGATAGGACAGGACAGATAAGACAGGACAACAGGACGGACAGGACGACAGGACAGACAGGATAGACAGGACAGGACAGATAGAACAGGATAGATAGGACAGGACAGATAGGATAGGACAGGACAGAACAGGACAGACAGGACAGGACAGATAGGACAGGACAGGACAGACAAGACAAGACAGGACAGGACAGACAGGACAGACAAGACAGGACAGATAGGATAGGACAGACAGGACAGGACAGACAGGACAGGACAGACAAGACAGGACAAATAGGATAAGACAGACTGGATAGGACAGACAGGATAGGACAGGACAGGACAGATAGGACATGACAGATAGGACAGGACAGATAGGATAGGACAGGACAAACAGGACAGAAAGGACAGGACAGACAGGACAGGACAGGATAGACAAGACAGGACAGGACAGACAGGACAGGACAGACAAGACAGGACAGATAGGACAGGACGGACAGGACAGATAGGATAGAATAGGACAGGATAGGACAGGACAGACAGGACAGGACAGGCAGGACAGAACAGACAGGACAGGGCAGGACAGACAGGACAGGACAGACAAGACAGGACAGACAAGACAAGACAGACAAGACAGGACAGACAGGACAGGATAGACAGGACAGGACAGATAGGACAGGATAGGATAGGACAGGACAGAACAAGACAGGACAGATAGTACAGGACAGGACAGATAGGAAAGAACAGATAGGACAGGATAGACTGGACAGGACAGGACAGAACAGGACAGACAGGACAGACAGGACAGATAAGACAGGACAGATAGGACAAGACAGACAGGACAGACAGACAGGACATACAGGACAGTACAGATAGGACAAGACAGACAGGACAGGAGAGAACAGGACAGGATAGAACAGGACAGGACAGATAGGATAGGACAGACAGGACAGGACAGATAGGACAGACTGGACAGGACAGACTGGACAGGACAGACAGGACAAGACAGAACAGGAAAGAACAGGACAGGTCAGGACAGAACAAGACAGGACAGACAGGACAGGACAGGACAGATAGGACAGGACAGAACAGGACAGGAGAGGACAGAACAGAACAGGACAGGACAGACAGGACAGGACAGAATAGACAGGAAAGGACAGATAGGATAAAATAGGACAGGACCGATAGGACAGGACAGACAGGACAGGACAGACAGGACAAGACAGAATAGATAGGACAGGACAGATAGGATATGATAAGACAGGACAGATAGGACAGGGCAGACAGGACAGGACAGACAAGACAGGGCAGACAGGACAGAATAGATAGGACAGGACAGATAAGATAGGATAGGATAAGACAGGACAGATAGGACAGGACAGACAGGACAGACAGGACAGGACAGACAGGACAGGACTAGTGATGAGCGAGTACTAAAATGCTCGGGTGCTCGAAGCTCGGGCCGAGCATCCCGAGATACTCGTGTACTCGGCCCGAGTAACGAGCCCAATGTTATCCTATGGGAGACACGAGTATTTTTATGAAATGACTGCCGGCTGCCTGGAAAAACCCTAAAAATGTCACAAAAGTCTCAGAAGAGTACTGAAATGACATGGCAACACCATGGGGAAGACCCCTGGAAGCATTTCTCACTCAAAAGTCACAGCTGTGAACAATGTTGTCCGAGTTTCACGCCAATTTTACGGAGTGTCCAGAAAACCTTCCAAAATGACACCAAAATGAATATTTATGGTGGAAATGTTAAGGGCACATACCCAATAGTGAGATACAGCTGGTGTATGTCACTTTTTGTGATTACATAAAAGATTTTACGTGAAAACATTGTGCGACTCTCCGATGACCCTGACAAGAGACGTACCTGAAGCCCTGTCTACAAATAAAGTGCCCATTTTGAGGAACTGGGTCTATAGTAGTATCTTCCATTGCAAGGGCAGTCAAAAATTTGGAGGTTCACCAATGCCCCTGGATACAGACATGCAGGATGGCCTGTAAACAAGAACTGGGTGTATTTTGATATAGCCCTTTGGTCAGGGCAGCCAAAAATTGGGAGGTTCAACAATGACCCATGCTTACAGACATGTAGTAGGGCCTGTAAACAAGAACTGGGTGTATTTTGATATAGCCCTTTGGTCAGGGCAGCCAAAAATTGGGAGGTTCAACAATGACCCATGCTTACAGACATGTAGTAGGGCCTGTAACCCTCAAGTGGGTGTATTGTAGTATAGCCCTTTGGTCAGGGCAGACAAAAATTGGGAGGTTGAACAATGACCCATGCTTACAGACATGTAGTAGGGCCTGTAACCCTCAAGTGGGTGTATTTTAGTATAGCCCTTTGGTCAGGGCAGACAAAAATTGGGAGGTTGAACAATGACCCATGCTTACAGACATGTAGTAGGGCCTGTAACCCTCAAGTGGGTGTATTGTAGTATAGCCCTTTGGTCAGGGCAGCCAAAAAATTGGGAGGCTCCTCTTTGTCCCTGGATAGAGACGTGCACGAGGGCCTGTTAAGAACTGGGTGTATTGTAGTATAGCCCTTTTGTCAGGGCAGCCAAAAATTGGGAGGCTCCTCTTTGTCCCTGGATAGAGACGTGCAGGAGGGCCTGTTAAGAACTGGGTGTATTGTAGTATAGCCCTTTGGTCAGGGCAGACAAAAATTGGGAGGTTCAACAATGACCCATGCTTACAGACATGTAGTAGGGCCTGTAACCCTCAAGTGCGTGTATTTTAGCCTAGGCCTTTGGCCAGGGCAGCCAAAAATTGGGAGGTTCAACAATGACCCATGCATTCAGACATGTAGTAGGGCCTGTAACCCTCAAGTGGGTGTATTGTAGTATAGCCCTTTGGTCAGGGCAGACAAAAATTGGGAGGCTCCTCTTTGTCCCTGGATCGAGACGTGCAGGAGGGCCTGTTAAGAAGAACTGGGTGTATTGTAGTATAGCCCTTTGGTCAGGGCAGCCAAAAAATTGGGAGGCTCCTCTTTGTCCCTGGATAGAGACGTGCACGAGGGCCTGTTAAGAACTGGGTGTATTGTAGTATAGCCCTTTGGTCAGGGCAGACAAAAATTGGGAGGTTCAACAATGACCCATGCTTACAGACATGTAGTAGGGCCTGTAACCCTCAAGTGGGTGTATTGTAGTATAGCCCTTTGGTCAGGGCAGCCAAAAATTGGGAGGCTCCTCTTTGTCCCTGGATTGAGACGTGCAGGAGGGCCTGTTAAGAAGAACTGGGTGTATTGTAGTATAGCCCTTTGGTCAGGGCAGACAAAAATTGGGAGGTTCAACAATGACCCATCCTTACAGACATGTAGTAGGGCCTGTAACCCTCAAGTGCGTGTATTTTAGCCTAGGCCTTTGGCCAGGGCAGCCAAAAATTGGGAGGTTCAACAATGACCCATGCTTACAGACATGTAGTAGGGCCTGTAACCCTCAAGTGGGTGTATTGTAGTATAGCCCTTTGGTCAGGGCAGACAAAAATTGGGAGGTTCAACAATGACCCATGCTTACAGACATGTAGTAGGGCCTGTAACCCTCAAGTGGGTGTATTGTAGTATAGTATTTAGTATAGCCCTTTGGTCAGGGCAGACAAAAATTGGGAGGTTCAACAATGACCCATGCTTACAGACATGTAGTAGGGCCTGTTAACCCTCAAGTGGTGTATTTGTAGATAGCCCTTTGGTCCCGGGCAGCAAAAATTGGGAGGTTCAACAATGACCCATGCATTACAGACATGTAGTAGGGCCTGTAACCCTCAAGTGGGTGTATTTTGTATAGCCCTTTGGTCAGGGCAGAAAAAAATTGGGAGGTTCAACAATGACCCATGCTTACAGACATGTAGTAGGGCTGTACCCTCAAGTGTGTATTTTAGTAGCCTTTGCAGGGCAGCCAAAAATTGGAGGTCCATGCCTGATTAGACTGAGAGGGCCTGTAATAATGGTGTATTGTATAGCCCTTTGTCAGGGCACAAAATTGGAGTCCTCTTGTCCCTGATAGAGACTGAGGAGGGCCTGTTAAAACTGGGTGTATTGTAGTATAGCCCTTTGTCAGGGCAGCAAAAATTGGAGGTCCTGCCCTGTAGACTGAGAGGGCCTGTAACGGGTGTATTGTAGTATAGCCTTTGCAGGCAGCCAAAAATTGGGAGGTTCTGCCTGTAGACTGAGTAGGGCTTAACTGGGTGTATTGTAGTATAGCCTTTGTCAGGGCAGACAAAAATTGGGAGGTTTCGAAGAATGAACCTAACATTTCCTGAAGAGGCTGCTGTAACCTCAAGATGGGTTATGTATATACCCTTTGTCAGGGCAGAAAAATAGAGGTTCCAATACATGTTACCATGGTAGGCTGTAATCAATCTTATTTGTATTGCTGTGGTGGGAAGGCCAAAATTGGGGTCATGACAGATGAATGTCGAGCGTAAGAGTGGTTTATTGTATCCCTTGCACGAAAAAGGGTCATAAACCTGCGTCAGGAAGCAGGAGCCTGTAACCTGGTGTATTGTAGTATAGCCCTTTGTCAGGCACAAAAATTGGGAGGTTCTAGCCCTGATAAGACGTGAGGAGGGCTGTAAGAATGGGTGTATTGTAGTAAGCCCTTGGTCAGGGCAGACAAAAATTGGGAGTTCAACAATGACCATGCTTACAGACATGTAGTAGGGCCTGTAACCCTCAAGTGGGTATTTTATAGCCTTGGCAGGCAGCAAAAATTGGGAGGTTAACATGACCCATGCTTCAGACATGTAGTAGGGCCTGTAACCCTCAAGTGGGTGTATTTTTGTATAGCCCTTTTGTCAGGGCAGCCAAAAATTGGTAGGCTCCTCTTTGTCCCTGGATAGAGACGTGCAGGAGGGCCTGTTAAGAACTGGGTGTATTGTAGTATAGCCCTTTGTCAGGGCAGCCAAAAATTGGTAGGCTCCTCTTTGTCCCTGGATAGAGACGTGCAGGAGGGCCTGTTAAGAACTGGGTGTATTGTAGTATAGCCCTTTTGACAGGGCAGCCAAAAATTGGGAGGCTCTCTTTGTCCCTGGATAGAGACGTGCAGGAGGGCCTGTTAAGAACTGGGTGTATTGTAGTATAGCCCTTTGGTCAGGGCAGACAAAAATTGGGAGGCTCCTCTTTGTCCCTGGATAGAGACGTGTAGGAGTACCTAAAAACATTTTTCCCATTGAAAAGGAGCGGGTCTCCTGTCGTTGTAATGCCCATTCTAACAGAATGGGCTAAAAATTTACCACTGCGGGTATACCTCAAACAAGAGCCTAACTATTCTAACGCTCATCATGGTGTCACATGAGGAGAAGGAGTAGCAGTCCAGCGATTAGCCAAAGTACGGAAGTGTGTACCCATGGGTGAGTGGAGGTACATGTCAAATTCAAATAACAAAATTAAATTCAGTTGTCATTTGCTGGTGGTGTGGTGAAGTCTGGCCCAATCCAACCCTTGTTCATCTTGATCAGAGTGAGAATGTCCGCATTTTCAGTTGACAGGCGGGTGCGTTTATCAGTGATGATTCCACCTGCTGCACTGAAAACACGCTCTGATAAAACGCTAGCGGCAGGGCAGGCCAGGACTTCCAAGGCGTAGAGAGCCAATTCATGCCACGTGTCGAGCTTGGAGACCCAATAATTGAAAGGCACCGAGGAATCTCGCAGTACAGTTGTTCGATCTGCAAGGTACTCCTTCAGCATCTGCCCGAACTTAGCATTTCTGGTGGCACTACCCCGCACGTCAGGGGCTGTGGTACGTGAGGGGCTGAGAAAACTGTCCCACATCGTAAAGACAGTTCCCCTGCCTCTGGCGGATTGGACTTGTGCCCCTCTTGGCCGTACGCCTTGGTTGTCCATCGAATCCTGACCTATGCCGCTAGCGTTTTGTGAGGGGAAGGATTTCACAACTTCCGTGACTATGGCCCTCTGGAACTGCAGCATTTTGGCTGACCTCTCTGCCTCAGGAATGAGAGACATAAAGTTCTCCTTGTAGCGTGGGTCTAAGAGTGTTGCCAACCAGTACTGATTGTCGGCCAAGATGTTCTGAACGCGAGGGTCACGAGACAGGCAGCTTACCATAAAGTCAGCCATGTGCGCCAGACTCTTAACAGCCATCACTTCAGTATCCAGACCAACACGATGACTGAACATGCTGTCCTCCTCCTCCTCCTCCTCCTCATCTCCCCTGTTCTCTGGCCAGCCACGCTGAATCGAGGGTATGACTGGTGTGCATGTCATATCCCCAATTTGGCCTGAGAGTTGCTCCATGTCTTCATCCTCCTCCTCCTCCTCGTCATAGTCCTCCACTACACGTTGTAATGACATGAGGCTGGGCTGTGTGTTTTCACCCACACCCACTACAGTTTCTTGCTCTAAGTCATCGCGCTCGGCCTGCAATGCATCCTCTTTTATTTTCAGCAGAGACCGTTTTAGAAGGCAGAGTAGTGGTATGGTGACGCTAATAATGGCGTCATCGCCGCTCACCATCTTGGTGGAGTCCTCAAAGTTTTGGAGGACGGTGCATAGGTCCGACATCCATCTCCACTCCTCAGGTGTTATGTGTAGAGTTTGACCCATTTCCCGACGGCTTAGGTGATGCAGGTAGTCCACAACTGCCCTCTTCTGCTCACATATCCTTACCAACATGTGCAGCGTTGAATTCCAACGCGTGGGGACATCACACACCAGTCTGTGGGCCGGAAGACGCAAACGGCGCTGAAAGCTTGCAAGGCCGGCTGAAGCAGCAGGTGACTTGCGAAAATGTGCAGACAGACGCCGAACTTTTACCAGCAGGTCAGACACCTCCGGGTATGACTTCACAAACCTCTGAACCACCAGGTTGAGCACATGGGCCATGCATGGAACATGCGTCAGCTGCCCTCGCCTCAAAGCTGCCACCAGGTTCCGGCCATTGTCACACACGACCTTTCCTGGCTTTAGGTTCAGAGGTGTGAGCCAGTGATCTGCCTGCTGTTTCAGAGCTGTCCACACCTCTTCTGCATTGTGGGGTTTGTCACCTATGCAGACTAGCTTCAGCACAGCCTGTTGCCGCTTTGCAGAGGCAGTGCTGCAGTGCTTCCAGCTTGGGACTGGTGTGGAGGGTACAGTGGATGAGGATGCGCAGGTGGAGGAGGAGGAGGCTGAAGAGCATGACATTCCGGAGCTGTAGAGTGTCGGTGAAACCATGGCAGAGGTAGGGCCTGCTATCCTTGGTGTGGGAAGGACGTGTTCCGTCCCTCGCTCAGACTGGGTCCCAGCCTCCACAATATTAATCCAGTGTGCCGTCAAGGAGATGTAGCGGCCTTGCCCATAAGCACTTGTCCACGTGTCAGTGGTTAGGTGGACTTTGGCTGAAACAGCATTGTTCAGGGCACGTGTGATGCTGTTGGACACGTGGTTATGCAATGCGGGGACGGCACATCTGGAGAAATAGTGTCGGCTGGGGACCGAGTAACGTGGGACAGCAGCCGCCATCAGGTCGCGGAATGCGTCCGTCTCCACCAGACAGAAAGGCAACATTTCTAGCGCTATGAGTCGCGAAATGTGAGCATTGAGGACTGTGGCATGTGGGGCATTGGCAGCGTATTTGCGCCTGCGTTCAAATGTTTGCTGAATGGATAATTGAACGCTGCGCTGGGACAAGGACGTGCTTGATGGTGGTGTAATTTGTGCTTCAGCAACTTCAGGTGCTGGACCGGAGGCTTGTTCGCGGCCAGCATGGACAGGGGATTGGCTTGCATGCACAACAGCCGAAGACGTAGCAGTGACATCAGCACGCACCGCTCCTCGACTCTGTGCTACTTCCCACAAAGTCGGGTGCTTGGCTGACATGTGCCTGATCATGCTGGTGGTGGTCAGGCTGCTAGTTTTCGTACCCCTGCTGATAGTGGCATGGCAGGTGTGGCAAATGGCCTTTTTAGAGTCTTCTGGAGCCAACTTAAAAAACTCCCAGACTCGGGAAGACCGAACATTTGCACAGGCACCTTGAGTCGTGTTGTTGTTCCGGCGAACGGTTGCCTGCCTTCTGCCTGCGGACGCAACCCTGCTTCGTACTGGCTGTTGGGATGCTACGCCTCCCTCCCCCTGTGCACTGCTGTCCTCGCTCTGCATATCCTCCTGCCATGTAGGGTCAGCTACTGGATCATCCACCACGTCGTCTTCCTCTTCCGCACCCTGATCCTCCTCCAAACTTCCTGGCAATTGTGTCTCATCATCGTCCACCCCTTGTTGAGACACTTTGACAACGTTCCGTTCGTCATAACGCGGCTGCTCAAATATTTGGGCATCTGTACATACCATCTCCTCATGACCCACTTCAAGAGGAGGTGGCGACAGGCCAGATTTTGCGAATGGATACGTGAACAGCTCTTCCGAGTGTCCTAGTGTGGGATCTGTAATGTCCGTGGACGTGTACTCGGCCAGGTGGTAGGAAGGAGGATCAGGTTGGGAAATGTGCGGTGCAGTATCACGGCTACTGACAGTTGACCGTGCGGAAGACAGGGTGTTTGTGGAGGTGCCCATCTGACTTGAAGCATTATCCGCTATCCAAGTAACAACCTGTTGACACTGGTCTTGGTTCAACAGTGGTGTACTGCTGCGGGCCCCAAGAATTTGGGACAGGACGTCCGAGCGAGGAGATGTGGCCCTTTGTTGTTGCGAAATTAGTGCTTGCACACGACCTCGGCCTCTGCCTGCACCACCATCACGTCCACTTTCTTGTTCCTTGCCAACCGCCTTGCCAACGCCTTTGCGCATTTTGCCTGTATAGAGCGACAACTGTCTGGTGACTGTGGAGGTCACAGGAGATTAGGATTTTAGTTCCCTAACCTGTAGAAACGTATGACGTACAACAGTGTGGTGACTGTTGAGATGACAAGAGTTAGGATTTTAGTTCCCTAACTTGTAGAAACTTATGACGTACAACAGTGTGGTGACTGTTGAGATGACAAGAGTTAGGATTTTAGTTCCCTAACCTGTAGAAACGTATGACGTACAACAGTGTGGTGACCGTTGAGATGACAAGAGTTAGGATTTTAGTTCCCTAACCTGTAGAAACGTATGACGTACAACAGTGTGGTGACTGTTGAGATGACAAGAGTTAGGATTTTAGTTCCCTAACTTGTAGAAACTTATGACGTACAACAGTGTGGTGACTGTTGAGATGACAAGAGTTAGGATTTTAGTTCCCTAACCTGTAGAAACGTATGACGTACAACAGTGTGGTGACTGTTGAGATGACAAGATTAGGATTTTAGTTCCCTAACTTGTAGAAACTTATGACGTACAACAGTGTGGTGACTGTTGAGATGACAAGAGTTAGGAGGATTTTAGTTCCCTAACTTGTAGAAACTTATGACGTACAACAGTGTGGTGACTGTTGAGATGACAAGAGTTAGGATTTTAGTTCCCTAACCTGTAGAAACGTATGACGTACAACAGTGTGGTGACTGTTGAGATGACAAGAGTTAGGATTTTAGTTCCCTAACTTGTAGAAACGTATGACGTACAACAGTGTGGTGACTGTTGAGATGACAAGAGTTAGGATTTTAGTTCCCTAACCTGTAGAAACGTATGACGTACAACAGTGTGATGACTGTTGAGATGACAACAGTTAGGATTTTAGTTCCCTAACCTGTAGAAACGTATGACGTACAACAGTGTGGTGACTGTTGAGATGACAACAGTTAGGATTTTAGTTCCCTAACTTGTAGAAACGTATGACGTACAACAGTGTGGTGACTGTTGAGATGACAAGAGTTAGGATTTTAGTTCCCTAACTTGTAGAAACTTATGACGTACAACAGTGTGGTGACTGTTGAGATGACAAGAGTTAGGATTTTAGTTCCCTAACTTGTAGAAACTTATGATGTACAACAGTGTGGTGACTGTTGAGATGACAAGAGTTAGGATTTTAGTTCCCTAACCTGTAGAAACGTATGACGTACAATAGTGTGGTGACTGTTGAGATGACAACAGTTAGGATTTTAGTTCCCTAACCTGTAGAAACGTATGACGTACAACAGTGTGGTGACTGTTGAGATGACAACAGTTAGGATTTTAGTTCCCTAACTTGTAGAAACTTATGAAGTACAACAGTGTGGTGACTGTTGAGATGACAAGAGTTAGGATTTTAGTTCCCTAACCTGTAGAAACGTATGACGTACAACAGTGTGGTGACTGTTGAGATGACAAGAGTTAGGATTTTAGTTCCCTAACCTGTATTAAGGTAGTACGTACACCTGTCTGGTGACTGTTTTGATGACAAGAGTTAGGATTTTAGTTCCCTAACCTGTATTAAGGTAGTACGTACACCTGTCTGGTGACTGTAATGGTTTGAAGAGAGGATTTTAGTCCCTAACCTGTATTAAGGTAGTACGCACACCTGTCTGGTGACTGTTTTGATGACAAGAGTTAGGATTTTTGTTCCCTAACCTGTATTAAGGTAGTACGTACACCTGTCTGGTGACTGTAATGGTTTGAAGAGAGGATTTTAGTGCCTAACCTGTATTAAGGTAGTACGTACACCTGTCTGGTGACTGTTTTGATGACAAGAGTTAGGATTTTAGTTCCCTAACCTGTATTAAGGTAGTACGTACACCTGTCTGGTGACTGTAATGGTTTGAAGAGAGGATTTTAGTCCCTAACCTGTATTAAGGTAGTACGTACACCTGTCTGGTGACTGTTTTGATGACAAGAGTTAGGATTTTAGTTCCCTAACCTGTATTAAGGTAGTACGTACACCTGTCTGGTGACTGTAATGGTTTGAAGAGAGGATTTTAGTGCCTAACCTGTATTAAGGTAGTACGTACACCTGTCTGGTGACTGTTTTGATGATAAGAGTTAGGATTTTAGTTCCACAATCTGTATTAAGGTAGTACGTACACCTGTCTGGTGACTGTAATGGTTTGAAGAGAGGATTTTAGTCCCTAACCTGTATTAAAATAGTACGTACACCTGTCTGGTGACTGTTTTGATGACAAGAGTTAGGATTTTAGTTCCCTAACCTGTATTAAGGTAGTACGTACAGCTGTCTGGTGACTGTAATGGTTTGAAGAGAGGATTTTAGTCCCTAACCTGTATTAAGGTACTAAGTACAAGAGTGTGGTGACTCTAATGGTCACAGAAAAGCTTGGATTCCAATCTGTATCACCCTGCCTAGATCCTCCTAGATTAGTCCTGAGAAGGACTGTTCTGGTCACTGGAAATCTTGGACTCCGATCTGGATCACCCTGCCTATGTCCTCCTAGATTAGTCCTGAGAAGGACTGTTGTGGTCAGCAGCAGTTTGCAGCCCTGATCCGGATCTACCTATGAGGGCCGCAAATCTGTCCCTAATCAGCAGCAGACACTCTCCCTACACTCACTGTCTGGATGGCTGTGTGCCGAGCACAGCGCGCCGGGAGTTATAAAGGCTCGGTCACGCTGTGCAGGGCGGCGAATCACTGCTATGCCACAACTAACAGGGCTGTGGCATTGCAGTGGTCTGTCAGCCAATCCCTGCACGTGGGCTGGCTCTCAAAAGAGCGCCAACATGGAGAGATGACGACCACGAGCACAGCACGAGTATCGCGAGATTACTCGGTGCTCGGCGAGTCGCCCGAGTACAGTGATACTCGTGCGAGTACCGAGTAGTGCCGAGCATGCTCGCTCAACACTAGACAGGACAGAATAGACAGGACAGGACAGATAGGATAGGATAAGACAGGACAGATAGGACAGGACAGGACAGACAGGATTGGACAGGACAGATAGGACAGGACAGAACAGAACAGGACAGACAGGACAGGACAGACAGGACAGATAGGATAGGTTTGTGCAGAAGTTGAAATTGGTGAACATTTTTTGAACAAGTTTGCTCATCACTACTGAAAACCTCTGCCTGATGTAGCCTTGCCCAATGTCCAGTGTCTGATGACCTCTGCCTGATGCCTAGAGCCTGTCGGAGCCGGATAACGTCTATCTGTTGTCCAGTGTCTCCTGACTGTAACCACCAGTAGTTGTCCTGGTCCTGTTAGTGTTTCTGTGCCCTGTCTTACTCTAGCCAGCCCCTCTGTCCTGCTGTCACCTAACCCCGCTCAGGTGCCACAGTCCCGGATGCAGTCCTTCCCTGGTCTCGGTAGGCCCGGGTTCATCCTGTGGTCCAGGGAGTCCACATATCTGGATCCTCGCCGCCCCTTGGCATGTGTGACAGATTGCTCAGGCCATGAACTCTGCTGAGCCTATTTTTACAGAGGGGAATTTCCCTGACCCGCCTGTAGTCGGCGTGTGCCTGGTTGAATGTCCTTTTTATTTTTGAGATTTTTCTATCGTTCCTTCAGAAGAAGGTATGTGAGGTCCTGTAGTGACGCCATTCTATTCCCTACATGGGTCAGTGATGTGGTGTTCTTCCGCCGATGTCCCTTACCTTCTTGGCTGCTTGCTCAGTCTCCTGCTTTGCTGCATTGATGCCAACATGCTGTGTGGTCCTTTGCTCTTCTGTATGGCCATCCATGTGTATTTCGGCTGCTGACGTTCCTGAACTCTTGTGTCCGCACTGTCTGTGTTCCTGGACCTCTCCTGTGTTCTGTCTTGGTACCAGCTCATGTCCTGCACCTGAACCCTGTGTGTTACCTGAAGCCCTGTGTCCTGGAATCAACCTGAGTCCTGACCCGCCCTGCCTGTGCTCATAGTCCATTCCTGTGTCCTGGAACATATCTATTCATCAAACTATCTATCCTTATATCTATCCTATCCATTAAACTATCTATCCATCCTTATATCTATCCTATCTATTAATCTATCTATTTATCTGTAAATGTATCTATCCTATTTATCTACCTACCCATCTATCTATTAATCCAACTATCTATTTATCTATCTATCCAATCTATCCTTCTATTTATCTATTTATTAATCCAGCTATTTATATATAAATCTATAATCCAATCTATTCATCAAACTATCTATCTACCCTTATATCTATCCTTATATCTAAGTACAAGAGTAGCTAGAAAAAAGCTTGTTGGCTGAAACGTCGCAGAGTTGTCCTGAAGGCCCAATAGAAGGCATCAACTACCTCATCCCTGGAGTGCTGCAGTCTTTTTGTACTTATATTACGGAGCAAGTAAAAGATTTGCTGGACTGATTTGCACCAATATACCAGTTGTGCATCCTTATATCTATCTATCCTTATAACTATCTATCTATCTAGAAAGTAAAGCAAAAAGAATCAGCACATGAACCTCAAAATAGCTTGGTGCAAAAATCCTGTATGCAGAGCTCCACTGCAGCAAGTTAACATAAAAAAAAAAAACAGACAGCACTCAATACTTATTCCATTATGGACCCTTTAATCCGGCCACAAGTGTGCATGCTTGAGGAAAGTCTTTTATGGACTGAAACGTCACACACTTGTGGCCGGATTAAAAGGTCCACAAAGGAAAAAGTATTGAGTGCTGCTTGTTTTTTTTTTATATCTATCTATCCATCTATCTATCTATCTATCTATCTATCTATCTATCTATCTATCTATCTATCTATCTATCTCCCTAGCTATCTATCTAGCTATCTATCTATCCATCTATCCATCCATCGATCTATCTATCTATCTATCTATCTATCTATCTATCTATCTATCTATCTATCTATCTATCTATCTATCTAACCATCCATCCATCAATCTATCTATCTATTATCTATCTATACACCTATATATCCTATTTATTAATCCACCTATTTATTTATAAATCTATATATCTATCCTATCTATTTATCAAACCATCTACTTATTCTTATATCTATCCTATCTATTATCATTAATTCATTTCATTATCTGCAAATCTATCTTATCTATTTATCTATCTACTAATCCATTTATCTACTTTATATATTAGATGTTAACAGTGCTGCCTGTTTTTTTTTTATATCTATCTATCTATCTATCTATCTATCTATCTATCTATCTATCTATCTATCTCCCTAGCTATCTATCTAGCTATCCATCCATCCATCCATCCATCTATCCATCTATCCATCCATCTATCTATCTATCTATCTATCTATCTATCTATCTATCTATCTATCTATCTATCTATCTATCCATCCATCAATCTATCTATCTATTATCTATCTATACACCTATACATCCTATTTATTAATCCACCTATTTATTTATAAATCTATATATCTATCCTATCTATTCATCAAACCATCTACTTATTCTTATATCTATCCTATCTACTATCATTAATTCATTTAATTATCTGCAAATCTATCTTATCTATTTATCTATCTACTAATCCATTTATCTACTTTATATAGTAGCTGAGGAATCTTCTCCATACAGAGGTGCGGGATCATTGTTATCCATCATACATGTGACAATCCCAGTACTGATGGATAATATCTGCCCCACATGAATTCTCCTCACAGACCGACATCACACATGGAGGTGATCCTCACACTTACCTCTTCTCTTTTTGACTTTTTTATCATTTTTTTGTTCTTGTTCATTGCTCATTCCAGATGTTCCTTCTTCATTATCTAATTGTTGTTTCCTCAGATTTATTCCAGATGTTAACTGTTTGTTGTCTGATTTTGGGTCTTTTTTGAGCCAATGGAAGATGGAACCTATGAGAAGTAAATATAATATAAGTGATAGGACTCCATATGACATGATACTAATGTACAGTGACTGTGGCCAGTCAGCTAAGGAATCTTCTCCAAACAGAGGTGCGGGATCATTGTTATCCATCATACATGTGACAATCCCAGTACTGATAGATAACATCTGCCCCACATGAATTCTCCTCACTGACCGACATCACACATGGAGGTGATCCTCACACTTACCTCCTCTCTTTTTGCATTGCTTTTTATTTTTTGGTTTTTGCTCTTTGTCTTCTCCAGATGTTATTTTACTTTTGGATTTTCTGTATTTTCTCAGCCAGCAGAAGATGGAACCTATGAGAAATAAATATAATGTAAGTAATGGGCCTACATAATAATAATATATTTTTATATAATTGCCCTGTCCCATCAGTCATCAACTTCTGCCGTCAGGGTGTCCTCCTATCCTCCGATTGGTCAAAGGACAGAACAAGTTCTGGTCGCCATGTTCAGACACCCAAGTGATGGGCGTCCGAATATAATGAACGCTGGAAGTGACAAACAACACCGACGCTGCATATGTCGCCCCCCTCCCACTCCCCTCCTACCTCTCGCTGCACACCTCCAAATCACCTCTGCGCCTCTCATTACATGTAAGACCTGTGGTGATGACACTGTCATGGGCGGAGTCATAGATCAAATGACTGTGAAATCATAAAAGGTCCTTTAGCAGACACAGAGTGGGGGAGCACAGAGAGCAGGTATTATTATTATTACAGCTCCCCCAGTCTCAGCATGCTCCCCTTCCTAATCTCTGCACACTCCGCTCCCCTCGCTGGGTCTCAGTCTCCGCTTTGTCTTCTCTCCTTTCCCAGGCCCAGTCACTGCACACTCCTCCTCTCTGGTTATGGTCTCTGTATGCTCTGCTCCTCTCCCTTAGTCCTGGTCTCCACATGCTCTTATCTCCCCCTCAAGTCTCCGCACACTCCGATCCCTCCCGCAGTCCTGGTCTCCATATGCTCTGCTCCCCTCCCCTGGTTCCAGTCTCTGCCCGCTTTCCCTCATCCCAGTTGTTGCAAGCTGTGCTCCCCTCCCCTGGTCCTGGTCTCTACATGCTCCATTCTGCATGCTCAGCTCCCCTCCCCTGGTCTCCGCATGGAGTGCTCCCCTTCGTCGGTCCTGGTCTCTGCCCACAACTGTGCCCTTCCCTGTTCCCGGCCTCCACTCTCCACTCCTTCCACAGTCTCACTCTCTATGCGCTCCGCTCCCCTCCTTTGTCTTGGTCTCTATGCTCTCCGCTCCCTTTCCCTCCCCTGGTCCCGGTCTCCACATGCTCCCCTCTACTGGTCTCTGCATGCTCTTCTCTCTCCTTGTCCAGGTCTCCACACACTCTGCTCCCCACAGTCGGTCTCTGCACATTTCCCTTTTCTCCCCACTCCTGGATTCCGCACATTCTGTTCCCATCTCCGTTCTCAGCATGCTCCACTCTTCTCCTGTTTCTCGATCTCTGCACTTTCCTCTCCCAAACCCCACTTGCCCGCTCCCCTCCCCTCTTCTGATCTCTGCACACTTTGCTCTCCCGGTCTCTGCACGCTCCACTTACTTCTCACGCTCTCCGCACACTCTCCTCCCATCTCCAGATCTCTGCAAGGGGGACAGAGAGAGTACGCACAGAGAGAGTAGAGACAAGCGTACAGGGGGCAGAGAGAGAGTGCACGGGAAAAGCAGAGAGAGTGCACTGAGGATGGAGCGAGGGCACAGGGGGACAGAGACAGCACACAAAGGGGGACAGAGACAGCACACAAAGGGGGACAGACATTGCGCTCAGGAGGGCACAGGCAAGTGAGAGAGGAGATGAATGAAGAAGACAGCGCACGGAGGGGAGACAAGTCAAAGGAAAGAGCACGGGGGAAGAGAGACAGCACATTAGCGAGAGAGCGAACAGGGAAGAGTGCACAGGGGAGAGAGACAGCTACTGTCCCAGCATTACAGAGCCTGTGCCCATTGTGTTGTCACCACCCTCCTGATATATTAGCATCGGGTCCACATCTAGTAATAATATTTTGTCACTTATATAGCGCTATTTCGTCCATAGTGCATTACAGGGCTGTAAGACTGCAGTGCTAACCACTGAGCCACCATGCCGTACGCTAACCACTGAGCCACCATGCCATACATATTACATCATATTTGTTACATGATACTACTGTACAGTCACTGTGGCTGGTACAGTCACCAAATCATTGTCAGACATATTACCTGTGACAATTCCAGCACTGACAGGTCACCATCTGCCCCACATGAATTCTTCTCACTGACCGACATCACACATGGAGGTGATCCTCACACTTACCTCTTCTCTTTTTGACTTTTTTATCATTTTCTTGTCCTTGTTCTGGTTCTTCGCTCATTTCAGATGTTACTTTTTCTTCTTCATCTTCATTGTTTGATTTGGGGTCTTCATTGATTGTAGATATCTCCCCCCCTGTTTCTGAGGTTTTTGGTTGCGAAGCTTGAAACATTTCTTGGGGGGGTTTGAGCTCCTCACTCCTGTTCTTGCTGGCTGAGTTCTAAATAAGACAAAAGTGAGATATAATATAACTTCTTTTCACTTTTCATTTAACCCCTTATCGATCTAGAACATAGCTGTATGTCCTAGGTTCACCTCTTTCCCCTTGCTGCGGGCTCAGGCGCTGACCTCACATCATTTCCCACACATATCAGCAGATCTCTTCAGTAATCTACCACTGTTAACCCCTTAGGTTTCACTGTCAAACACCAAGCGATTACTGCAGCTGCGCTGGTGCTGGGGCACAGGATAGTGAGTAGTGACTGCAGCCATTATGGTGCTGGGATAACAGATAGTGAGCAGTGACTGCACCCACAATGGTGCCTGGATAATGGATAGTGAGCAGTGGCTGTACCCACAATGGTGCTGGGATAACGGATAGTGAGTGGTGACTGCAGCCACAATGGTGCCGGGATAACGGATAGTGAGTGGTGACTGCACCCACAATGGTGCTGGGATAACGGATAGTGAGCAGTGACTGCACCCACAATGGTGCTGAGATAACTGATAGTAAGTGGTGACTGCAGCCACTGCAGCAAGTTAACATAAAAAAAAAAACAGACAGCACTCAATACTTATTCCATTATGGACCCTTTAATCCGGCCACAAGTGTGCATGCTTGAGGAAAGTCTTTTATGGACTGAAACGTCACACACTTGTGGCCGGATTAAAAGGTCCACAATGGAAAAAGTATTGAGTGCTGCTTGTTTTTTTTTTTCTATCT
Source organism: Allobates femoralis (assembly GCA_033576535.1). Classification (NCBI taxonomy): domain Eukaryota; kingdom Metazoa; phylum Chordata; class Amphibia; order Anura; family Aromobatidae; genus Allobates; species Allobates femoralis. The sequence goes on from JARQOC010000004.1 coordinate 370,175,389, forward strand.
ATCTATCTATCTATCTATCTATCTATCTATCTATCTATCTATCTATCTATCTATCTCCCTAGCTATCTATCTAGCTATCTATCTATCCATCTATCCATCCATCGATCTATCTATCTATCTATCTATCTATCTATCTAACCATCCATCCATCAATCTATCTATCTATTATCTATCTATACACCTATATATCCTATTTATTAATCCACCTATTTATTTATAAATCTATATATCTATCCTATCTATTTATCAAACCATCTACTTATTCTTATATCTATCCTATCTATTATCATTAATTCATTTCATTATCTGCAAATCTATCTTATCTATTTATCTATCTACTAATCCATTTATCTACTTTATATATTAGATGTTAACAGTTCTTTTACTGTTTTTGGATCTTTCTTGGGCCAATGGAAGATGAAACCTATGACAAGAAAATATAATATAAGTGATTGGACTCCATATGACATGACACTACTGCACTGTGACTGTGGCCGGTCAGCTGAGGAATCTTCTCCATACAGAGGTGCGAGATCATTGTTATCCATCATACATGTGACAATCCCAGTACTGATGGATAATATCTGCCCCACATGAATTCTCCTCACAGACCGACATCACACATGGAGGTGATCCTCACACTTACCTCTTCTCTTTTTGACTTTTTTAATCATTTTTTTGTTCTTTTTCATTGCTCATTCCAGATGTTCCTTCTTCATTATCTAATTGTTGTTTCCTCAGATTTATTCCAGATGTTAACTGTTCGTTGTCTGATTTTGGGTCTTTTTTGAGCCAATGGAAAATGGAACCTATGAGAAGTAAATATAATATAAGTGATAGGACTCCATATGACATGATACTAATGTACAGTGACTGTGGCCAGTCAGCTAAGGAATCTTCTCCATACAGAGGTGCGGGATCATTGTTATCCATCATACATGTGACAATCCCAGTACTGATAGATAACATCTGCCCCACATGAATTCTCCTCACTGACCGACATCACACATGGAGGTGATCCTCACACTTACCTCCTCTCTTTTTGCCTTGCTTTTTATTTTTTGGTTTTTGCTCTTTGTCTTCTCGAGATGTTATTTTATTTTTGGATTTTCTGTATTTTCTCAGCCAGCAGAAGATGGAACCTATGAGAAATAAATATAATGTAAGTAATGGGCCTACATAATAATAATAATAATAATATCTTTTTATATAATTGCCCTGTCCCATCAGTCATCAACTTCTGCCGTCAGGGTGTCCTCCTATCCTCCGATTGGTCAAAGGACAGAACAAGTTCTGGTCGCCATGTTCAGACACCCAAGTGATGGGTGTCCGAATATAATGAACGCTGGAAGTAACAAACAACACCGATGCTGCATATGTCGCCCCCCTCCCACTCCCCTCCTACCTCTCGCTGCACACCTCCAAATCACCTCTGCGCCTCTCATTACATGTAAGACCTGTGGTGATGACACTGTCATGGGCGGAGTCATAGATCAAATGACTGTGAAATCATAAAAGGTCCTTTAGCAGACACAGAGTGGGGGAGCACAGAGAGCAGGTATTATTATTATTACAGCTCCCCCAGTCTCAACATGCTCTCCTTCCTAATCTCTGCACACTCCGCTCCCCTCGCCAGGTCTCAGTCTCTGCTTTGTCTTCTCTCCTCTCCCAGGCCCGGTCACTGCACACTCCCCCTCTCTGGTCCTGGTCTCTGCATGCTCTGCTCCTCTCCCTTAGTCCTGGTCTCCGCATGCTCCTATCTCCCCCTCAAGTCTCCTCACACTCTGATCCCTCCCGCAGTCCTGGTCTCCATATGCTCTGCTCCCCTCCCCTGGTCCCGGTCTCTGCCCGCTTTCCCTCATCCCAGTTGTTGCAAGCTGCGCTCCCCTCCCCTGGTCCTGTTCTCCACATGCTCCATTCTGCATGCTCAGCTCCTCTCCCCTGGTCTCCGCATGGAGTGCTCCCCTTCGGCGGTCCTGGTCTCTGCCCACAACTGTCCCCTTCCCTGTTCCCGGCCTCCACTCTCCACCCCTTCCACAGTCTCACTCTCTATGCGCTCCGCTCCCCTCCTTTGTCTTGGTCTCTATGCCCTCCGCTCCCTTTCCCTCCCCTGGTCCCGGTGTCCACATGCTCCCCTCTACTGGTCTCTGCATGCTCTTCTCTCTCCTGGTCCTGGTCTCCACACACTCTGCTCCCCACAGTTGGTCTCTGCACACTTCCCTTTTCTCCCCACTCCTGGATTCCGCACATTCTGTTCCCATCTCCGGTCTCAGCATGCTCCACTCTTCTCTTGTTTCTCGATCTCTGCACTTTCCTCTCCCAAACCCCACTTGCCCGCTCCCCTCTCCTCTTCTGATCTCTGCACGCTCCGCTCTCCCGGTCTCCGCACGCTCCACTTACTTCTCACGCTCTCCGCACACTCTCCTCCCATCTCCAGATCTCTGCAAGGGGGGACAGAGAGAGCACGCACAGAGAGAGTAGAGACAAGCGTACAGGGGGCAGAGAAAGAGTGCACGGGAAAAGCAGAGAGAGTACACTGAGGATGGAGCGAGGGCACAGGGGGACAGAGACAGCACACAAAGGGGGACAGAGACAGCACACAAAGGGGGACAGACATTGCGCTCAGGAGGGCACAGGCAAGTGAGAGAGATGAATGAAGAAGACAGCGCACGGAGGGGAGACAAGTCAAAGGAAAGAGCACAGGGGGAAGAGAGACAGCACATTAGCGAGAGAGCGAACAGGGAAGAGCGCACAGGGGAGAGAGACAGCTACTGTCCCAGCATTACAGAGCCTGTGCCCATTGTGTTGTCACCACCCTCCTGATATATTAGCATCGGGTCCACATCTAGTAATAATATTTTGTCACTTATATAGCGCTATTTCGTCCATAGTGCATTACAGGGCTGTAAGACTGCAGTGCTAACCACTGAGCCACCATGCCGTACGCTAACCACTGAGCCACCATGCCATACATATTACATCATATTTGTTACATGATACTACTGTACAGTCACTGTGGCTGGTACAGTCACCAAATCATTGTCAGACATATTACCTGTGACAATTCCAGCACTGACAGGTGACATCTGCCCCACATGAATTCTTCTCACTGACCGACATCACACATGGAGGTGATACTCACACTTACCTCTTCTCTTTTTGACTTTTTTATCATTTTCTTGTCCTTATTCTGGTTCTTCGCTCATTTCAGATGTTACTTTTTCTTCTTCATCTTCATTGTTTGATTTGGGGTCTTCATTGATTGCAGATATCTCCCCCCCTGTTTCTGAGGTTTTTGGTTGCGAAGCTTGAAACATTTCTTGGGGGGGTTTGAGCTCCTCACTCCTGTTCTTGCTGGCTGAGTTCTAAATAAGACAAAAGTGAGATATAATATAACTTCTTTTCACTTTTTATTTAACCCCTTATCGATATAGAACATAGCTGTATGTCCTAGGTTCACCTCTTTCCCCTTGCTGCGGGCTCAGGCGCTGACCTCACATCATTTCCCACACATATCAGCAGATCTCTTCAGTAAACTACCACTGTTAACCCCTTAGGTTGCACTGTCAAACACCAAGCGATTACTGCAGCTGCGCTGGTGCTGGCGCACAGGATAGTGAGTAGTGACTGCAGCCATAATGGTGCTGGGATAATGGATAGTGAGCAGTGGCTGTACCCACAATGGTGCTGGGATAACGGATAGTGAGTGGTGACTGCAGCCACAATGGTGCCGGGATAACGGATAGTGAGTGGTGACTGCACCCACAATGGTGCTGGGATAACGGATAGTGAGCAGTGACTGCACCCAGAATGGTGCTGGGATAACTGATAGTAAGTGGTGACTGCAGCCACTGCAGCAAGTTAACATAAAAAAAAAACCAGACAGCACTCAATACTTATTCCATAATGGACCCTTTAATCCGGCCACAAGTGTGCATGCTTGAGGAAAGTCTTTTATGGACTGAAACGTCACACACTTGTGGCCGGATTAAAGGGTCCATAATGTAAAAAGTATTGAGTGCTGCCTGTTTTTTTATATCTATCTATCTATCTATCTATCTATCCATCCATCAATCTATCTATCTATTATCTATCTATACACCTATATATCCTATTTATTAATCCACCTATTTATTTATAAATCTATATATCTATCCTATCTATTCATCAAACCATCTACTTATTCTTATATCTATCCTATCTACTATCATTATTTCATTTAATTATCTGCAAATCTATCTTATCTATTTATCTATCTACTAATCCATTTATCTACTTTATATATTAGATGTTAACTGTTCTTTTACTGTTTTTGGGTCTTTCTTGGGCCAATGGAAGATGAAACCTATGACAAGAAAATATAATATAAGTGATTGGACTCCATATGACATGACACTACTGCACTGTGACTGTGGCCGGTCAGCTGAGGAATCTTCTCCATACAGAGGTGCGAGATCATTGTTATCCATCATACATGTGACAATCCCAGTACTGATGGATAATATCTGCCCCACATGAATTCTCCTCACAGACCGACATCACACATGGAGGTGATCCTCACACTTACCTCTTCTCTTTTTGACTTTTTTATCATTTTTTTGTTCTTTTTCATTGCTCATTCCAGATGTTCCTTCTTCATTATCTAATTGTTGTTTCCTCAGATTTATTCCAGATGTTAACTGTTCGTTGTCTGATTTTGGGTCTTTTTTGAGCCAATGGAAAATGGAACCTATGAGAAGTAAATATAATATAAGTGATAGGACTCCATATGACATGATACTAATGTACAGTGACTGTGGCCAGTCAGCTAAGGAATCTTCTCCATACAGAGGTGCGGGATCATTGTTATCCATCATACATGTGACAATCCCAGTACTGATAGATAACATCTGCCCCACATGAATTCTCCTCACTGACCGACATCACACATGGAGGTGATCCTCACACTTACCTCCTCTCTTTTTGCCTTGCTTTTTATTTTTTGGTTTTTGCTCTTTGTCTTCTCGAGATGTTATTTTATTTTTGGATTTTCTGTATTTTCTCAGCCAGCAGAAGATGGAACCTATGAGAAATAAATATAATGTAAGTAATGGGCCTACATAATAATAATAATAATATCTTTTTATATAATTGCCCTGTCCCATCAGTCATCAACTTCTGCCGTCAGGGTGTCCTCCTATCCTCCGATTGGTCAAAGGACAGAACAAGTTCTGGTCGCCATGTTCAGACACCCAAGTGATGGGTGTCCGAATATAATGAACGCTGGAAGTAACAAACAACACCGATGCTGCATATGTCGCCCCCCTCCCACTCCCCTCCTACCTCTCGCTGCACACCTCCAAATCACCTCTGCGCCTCTCATTACATGTAAGACCTGTGGTGATGACACTGTCATGGGCGGAGTCATAGATCAAATGACTGTGAAATCATAAAAGGTCCTTTAGCAGACACAGAGTGGGGGAGCACAGAGAGCAGGTATTATTATTATTACAGCTCCCCCAGTCTCAACATGCTCTCCTTCCTAATCTCTGCACACTCCGCTCCCCTCGCCAGGTCTCAGTCTCTGCTTTGTCTTCTCTCCTCTCCCAGGCCCGGTCACTGCACACTCCCCCTCTCTGGTCCTGGTCTCTGCATGCTCTGCTCCTCTCCCTTAGTCCTGGTCTCCGCATGCTCCTATCTCCCCCTCAAGTCTCCTCACACTCTGATCCCTCCCGCAGTCCTGGTCTCCATATGCTCTGCTCCCCTCCCCTGGTCCCGGTCTCTGCCCGCTTTCCCTCATCCCAGTTGTTGCAAGCTGCGCTCCCCTCCCCTGGTCCTGTTCTCCACATGCTCCATTCTGCATGCTCAGCTCCTCTCCCCTGGTCTCCGCATGGAGTGCTCCCCTTCGGCGGTCCTGGTCTCTGCCCACAACTGTCCCCTTCCCTGTTCCCGGCCTCCACTCTCCACCCCTTCCACAGTCTCACTCTCTATGCGCTCCGCTCCCCTCCTTTGTCTTGGTCTCTATGCCCTCCGCTCCCTTTCCCTCCCCTGGTCCCGGTGTCCACATGCTCCCCTCTACTGGTCTCTGCATGCTCTTCTCTCTCCTGGTCCTGGTCTCCACACACTCTGCTCCCCACAGTTGGTCTCTGCACACTTCCCTTTTCTCCCCACTCCTGGATTCCGCACATTCTGTTCCCATCTCCGGTCTCAGCATGCTCCACTCTTCTCTTGTTTCTCGATCTCTGCACTTTCCTCTCCCAAACCCCACTTGCCCGCTCCCCTCTCCTCTTCTGATCTCTGCACGCTCCGCTCTCCCGGTCTCCGCACGCTCCACTTACTTCTCACGCTCTCCGCACACTCTCCTCCCATCTCCAGATCTCTGCAAGGGGGGACAGAGAGAGCACGCACAGAGAGAGTAGAGACAAGCGTACAGGGGGCAGAGAAAGAGTGCACGGGAAAAGCAGAGAGAGTACACTGAGGATGGAGCGAGGGCACAGGGGGACAGAGACAGCACACAAAGGGGGACAGAGACAGCACACAAAGGGGGACAGACATTGCGCTCAGGAGGGCACAGGCAAGTGAGAGAGGAGATGAATGAAGAAGACAGCGCACGGAGGGGAGACAAGTCAAAGGAAAGAGCACAGGGGGAAGAGAGACAGCACATTAGCGAGAGAGCGAACAGGGAAGAGCGCACAGGGGAGAGAGACAGCTACTGTCCCAGCATTACAGAGCCTGTGCCCATTGTGTTGTCACCACCCTCCTGATATATTAGCATCGGGTCCACATCTAGTAATAATATTTTGTCACTTATATAGCGCTATTTCGTCCATAGTGCATTACAGGGCTGTAAGACTGCAGTGCTAACCACTGAGCCACCATGCCGTACGCTAACCACTGAGCCACCATGCCATACATATTACATCATATTTGTTACATGATACTACTGTACAGTCACTGTGGCTGGTACAGTCACCAAATCATTGTCAGACATATTACCTGTGACAATTCCAGCACTGACAGGTGACATCTGCCCCACATGAATTCTTCTCACTGACCGACATCACACATGGAGGTGATACTCACACTTACCTCTTCTCTTTTTGACTTTTTTATCATTTTCTTGTCCTTATTCTGGTTCTTCGCTCATTTCAGATGTTACTTTTTCTTCTTCATCTTCATTGTTTGATTTGGGGTCTTCATTGATTGCAGATATCTCCCCCCCTGTTTCTGAGGTTTTTGGTTGCGAAGCTTGAAACATTTCTTGGGGGGGTTTGAGCTCCTCACTCCTGTTCTTGCTGGCTGAGTTCTAAATAAGACAAAAGTGAGATATAATATAACTTCTTTTCACTTTTTATTTAACCCCTTATCGATATAGAACATAGCTGTATGTCCTAGGTTCACCTCTTTCCCCTTGCTGCGGGCTCAGGCGCTGACCTCACATCATTTCCCACACATATCAGCAGATCTCTTCAGTAAACTACCACTGTTAACCCCTTAGGTTGCACTGTCAAACACCAAGCGATTACTGCAGCTGCGCTGGTGCTGGCGCACAGGATAGTGAGTAGTGACTGCAGCCATAATGGTGCTGGGATAATGGATAGTGAGCAGTGGCTGTACCCACAATGGTGCTGGGATAACGGATAGTGAGTGGTGACTGCAGCCACAATGGTGCCGGGATAACGGATAGTGAGTGGTGACTGCACCCACAATGGTGCTGGGATAACGGATAGTGAGCAGTGACTGCACCCAGAATGGTGCTGGGATAACTGATAGTAAGTGGTGACTGCAGCCACTGCAGCAAGTTAACATAAAAAAAAAACCAGACAGCACTCAATACTTATTCCATTATGGACCCTTTAATCCGGCCACAAGTGTGCATGCTTGAGGAAAGTCTTTTATGGACTGAAACGTCACACACTTGTGGCCGGATTAAAGGGTCCATAATGTAAAAAGTATTGAGTGCTGCCTGTTTTTTTATATCTATCTATCTATCTATCTATCTATCTATCTATCCATCAATCTATCTATCTATTATCTATCTATACACCTATATATCCTATTTATTAATCCACCTATTTATTTATAAATCTATATATCTATCCTATCTATTCATCAAACCATCTACTTATTCTTATATCTATCCTATCTACTATCATTATTTCATTTAATTATCTGCAAATCTATCTTATCTATTTATCTATCTACTAATCCATTTATCTACTTTATATATTAGATGTTAACTGTTCTTTTACTGTTTTTGGGTCTTTCTTGGGCCAATGGAAGATGAAACCTATGACAAGAAAATATAATATAAGTGATTGGACTCCATATGACATGACACTACTGCACTGTGACTGTGGCCGGTCAGCTGAGGAATCTTCTCCATACAGAGGTGCGAGATCATTGTTATCCATCATACATGTGACAATCCCAGTACTGATGGATAATATCTGCCCCACATGAATTCTCCTCACAGACCGACATCACACATGGAGGTGATCCTCACACTTACCTCTTCTCTTTTTGACTTTTTTATCATTTTTTTGTTCTTTTTCATTGCTCATTCCAGATGTTCCTTCTTCATTATCTAATTGTTGTTTCCTCAGATTTATTCCAGATGTTAACTGTTCGTTGTCTGATTTTGGGTCTTTTTTGAGCCAATGGAAAATGGAACCTATGAGAAGTAAATATAATATAAGTGATAGGACTCCATATGACATGATACTAATGTACAGTGACTGTGGCCAGTCAGCTAAGGAATCTTCTCCATACAGAGGTGCGGGATCATTGTTATCCATCATACATGTGACAATCCCAGTACTGATAACATCTGCCCCACATGAATTCTCCTCACTGACCGACATCACACATGGAGGTGATCCTCACACTTACCTCCTCTCTTTTTGCCTTGCTTTTTATTTTTTGGTTTTTGCTCTTTGTCTTCTCGAGATGTTATTTTATTTTTGGATTTTCTGTATTTTCTCAGCCAGCAGAAGATGGAACCTATGAGAAATAAATATAATGTAAGTAATGGGCCTACATAATAATAATAATAATATCTTTTTATATAATTGCCCTGTCCCATCAGTCATCAACTTCTGCCGTCAGGGTGTCCTCCTATCCTCCGATTGGTCAAAGGACAGAACAAGTTCTGGTCGCCATGTTCAGACACCCAAGTGATGGGTGTCCGAATATAATGAACGCTGGAAGTAACAAACAACACCGATGCTGCATATGTCGCCCCCCTCCCACTCCCCTCCTACCTCTCGCTGCACACCTCCAAATCACCTCTGCGCCTCTCATTACATGTAAGACCTGTGGTGATGACACTGTCATGGGCGGAGTCATAGATCAAATGACTGTGAAATCATAAAAGGTCCTTTAGCAGACACAGAGTGGGGGAGCACAGAGAGCAGGTATTATTATTATTACAGCTCCCCCAGTCTCAACATGCTCTCCTTCCTAATCTCTGCACACTCCGCTCCCCTCGCCAGGTCTCAGTCTCTGCTTTGTCTTCTCTCCTCTCCCAGGCCCGGTCACTGCACACTCCCCCTCTCTGGTCCTGGTCTCTGCATGCTCTGCTCCTCTCCCTTAGTCCTGGTCTCCGCATGCTCCTATCTCCCCCTCAAGTCTCCTCACACTCTGATCCCTCCCGCAGTCCTGGTCTCCATATGCTCTGCTCCCCTCCCCTGGTCCCGGTCTCTGCCCGCTTTCCCTCATCCCAGTTGTTGCAAGCTGCGCTCCCCTCCCCTGGTCCTGTTCTCCACATGCTCCATTCTGCATGCTCAGCTCCTCTCCCCTGGTCTCCGCATGGAGTGCTCCCCTTCGGCGGTCCTGGTCTCTGCCCACAACTGTCCCCTTCCCTGTTCCCGGCCTCCACTCTCCACCCCTTCCACAGTCTCACTCTCTATGCGCTCCGCTCCCCTCCTTTGTCTTGGTCTCTATGCCCTCCGCTCCCTTTCCCTCCCCTGGTCCCGGTGTCCACATGCTCCCCTCTACTGGTCTCTGCATGCTCTTCTCTCTCCTGGTCCTGGTCTCCACACACTCTGCTCCCCACAGTTGGTCTCTGCACACTTCCCTTTTCTCCCCACTCCTGGATTCCGCACATTCTGTTCCCATCTCCGGTCTCAGCATGCTCCACTCTTCTCTTGTTTCTCGATCTCTGCACTTTCCTCTCCCAAACCCCACTTGCCCGCTCCCCTCTCCTCTTCTGATCTCTGCACGCTCCGCTCTCCCGGTCTCCGCACGCTCCACTTACTTCTCACGCTCTCCGCACACTCTCCTCCCATCTCCAGATCTCTGCAAGGGGGGACAGAGAGAGCACGCACAGAGAGAGTAGAGACAAGCGTACAGGGGGCAGAGAAAGAGTGCACGGGAAAAGCAGAGAGAGTACACTGAGGATGGAGCGAGGGCACAGGGGGACAGAGACAGCACACAAAGGGGGACAGAGACAGCACACAAAGGGGGACAGACATTGCGCTCAGGAGGGCACAGGCAAGTGAGAGAGGAGATGAATGAAGAAGACAGCGCACGGAGGGGAGACAAGTCAAAGGAAAGAGCACAGGGGGAAGAGAGACAGCACATTAGCGAGAGAGCGAACAGGGAAGAGCGCACAGGGGAGAGAGACAGCTACTGTCCCAGCATTACAGAGCCTGTGCCCATTGTGTTGTCACCACCCTCCTGATATATTAGCATCGGGTCCACATCTAGTAATAATATTTTGTCACTTATATAGCGCTATTTCGTCCATAGTGCATTACAGGGCTGTAAGACTGCAGTGCTAACCACTGAGCCACCATGCCGTACGCTAACCACTGAGCCACCATGCCATACATATTACATCATATTTGTTACATGATACTACTGTACAGTCACTGTGGCTGGTACAGTCACCAAATCATTGTCAGACATATTACCTGTGACAATTCCAGCACTGACAGGTGACATCTGCCCCACATGAATTCTTCTCACTGACCGACATCACACATGGAGGTGATACTCACACTTACCTCTTCTCTTTTTGACTTTTTTATCATTTTCTTGTCCTTATTCTGGTTCTTCGCTCATTTCAGATGTTACTTTTTCTTCTTCATCTTCATTGTTTGATTTGGGGTCTTCATTGATTGCAGATATCTCCCCCCCTGTTTCTGAGGTTTTTGGTTGCGAAGCTTGAAACATTTCTTGGGGGGGTTTGAGCTCCTCACTCCTGTTCTTGCTGGCTGAGTTCTAAATAAGACAAAAGTGAGATATAATATAACTTCTTTTCACTTTTTATTTAACCCCTTATCGATATAGAACATAGCTGTATGTCCTAGGTTCACCTCTTTCCCCTTGCTGCGGGCTCAGGCGCTGACCTCACATCATTTCCCACACATATCAGCAGATCTCTTCAGTAAACTACCACTGTTAACCCCTTAGGTTGCACTGTCAAACACCAAGCGATTACTGCAGCTGCGCTGGTGCTGGCGCACAGGATAGTGAGTAGTGACTGCAGCCATAATGGTGCTGGGATAATGGATAGTGAGCAGTGGCTGTACCCACAATGGTGCTGGGATAACGGATAGTGAGTGGTGACTGCAGCCACAATGGTGCCGGGATAACGGATAGTGAGTGGTGACTGCACCCACAATGGTGCTGGGATAACGGATAGTGAGCAGTGACTGCACCCAGAATGGTGCTAGGATAACTGATAGTAAGTGGTGACTGCAGCCACTGCAGCAAGTTAACATAAAAAAAAAACCAGACAGCACTCAATACTTATTCCATTATGGACCCTTTAATCCGGCCACAAGTGTGCATGCTTGAGGAAAGTCTTTTATGGACTGAAACGTCACACACTTGTGGCCGGATTAAAGGGTCCATAATGTAAAAAGTATTGAGTGCTGCCTGTTTTTTTATATCTATCTATCTATCTATCTATCTATCTATCCATCCATCAATCTATCTATCTATTATCTATCTATACACCTATATATCCTATTTATTAATCCACCTATTTATTTATAAATCTATATATCTATCCTATCTATTCATCAAACCATCTACTTATTCTTATATCTATCCTATCTACTATCATTATTTCATTTAATTATCTGCAAATCTATCTTATCTATTTATCTATCTACTAATCCATTTATCTACTTTATATATTAGATGTTAACTGCTCTTTTACTGTTTTTGGGTCTTTCTTGGGCCAATGGAAGATGAAACCTATGACAAGAAAATATAATATAAGTGATTGGACTCCATATGACATGACACTACTGCACTGTGACTGTGGCCGGTCAGCTGAGGAATCTTCTCCATTCAGAGGTGCGGGATCATTGTTATCCATCATACATGTGACAATCCCAGTACTGATGGATAATATCTGCCCCACATGAATTCTCCTCACAGACCGACATCACACATGGAGGTGATCCTCACACTTACCTCTTCTCTTTTTGACTTTTTTATCATTTTTTTGTTCTTGTTCATTGCTCATTCCAGATGTTCCTTCTTCATTATCTAATTGTTGTTTCCTCAGATTTATTCCAGATGTTAACTGTTCGTTGTCTGATTTTGGGTCTTTTTTGAGCCAATGGAAGATGGAACCTATGAGAAGTAAATATAATATAAGTGATAGGACTCCATATGACATGATACTAATGTACTGTGACTGTGGCCAGTCAGCTAAGGAATCTTCTCCATACAGAGGTGCGGGATCATTGTTATCCATCATACATGTGACAATCCCAGTACTGATAGATAACATCTGCCCCACATGAATTCTCCTCACTGACCGACATCACACATGGAGGTGATCCTCACACTTACCTCCTCTCTTTTTGCCTTGCTTTTTATTTTTTGGTTTTTGCTCTTTGTCTTCTCGAGATGTTATTTTATTTTTGGATTTTCTGTATTTTCTCAGCCAGCAGAAGATGGAACCTATGAGAAATAAATATAATGTAAGTAATGGGCCTACATAATAATGATAATATCTTTTTATATAATTGCCCTGTCCCATCAGTCATCAACTTCTGCCGTCAGGGTGTCCTCCTATCCTCCGATTGGTCAAAGGACAGAACAAGTTCTGGTCACCATGTTCAGACACCCAAGTGATGGGCGTCCGAATATAATGAATGCTGGAAGTGACAAACAACACCGACGCTGCATATGTCGCCCCCCTCCCACTCCCCTCCTACCTCTCGCTGCACACCTCCAAATCACCTCTGCGCCTCTCATTACATGTAAGACCTGTGGTGATGACACTGTCATGGGCGGAGTCATAGATCAAATGACTGTGAAATCATAAAAGGTCCTTTAGCAGACACAGAGTGGGGGAGCACAGAGAGCAGGTATTATTATTATTACAGCTCCCCCAGTCTCAACATGCTCCCCTTCCTAATCTCTGCACACTCCGCTCTCCTCGCCGGGTCTCAGTCTCTGCTTTGTCTTCTCTCCTCTCCCAGGCCCGGTCACTGCACACTCCCCCTCTCTGGTCCTGGTCTCTGCATGCTCTGCTCCTCTCCCTTAGTCCTGGTCTCCGCATGCTCCTATCTCCCCCTCAAGTCTCCTCACACTCCGATCCCTCCCGCAGTCCTGGTCTCCATATGCTCTGCTCCCCTCCCCTGGTCCCGGTCTCTGCCCGCTTTCCCTCATCCCAGTTGTTCCAAGCTGCGCTCCCCTCCCCTGGTCCTGTTCTCCACATGCTCCATTCTGCATGCTCAGCTCCCCTCCCCTGGTCTCCGTATGGAGTGCTCCCCTTCGGCGGTCCTGGTCTCTGCCCACAACTGTCCCCTTCCCTGTTCCCGGCCTCCACTCTCCACCCCTTCCACAGTCTCACTCTCTATGCGCTCCGCTCCCCTCCTTTGTCTTGGTCTCTATGCCCTCCGCTCCCTTTCCCTCCCCTGGTCCCGGTGTCCACATGCTCCCCTCTACTGGTCTCTGCATGCTCTTCTCTCTCCTGGTCCTGGTCTCCACACACTCTGCTCCCCACAGTCGGTCTCTGCACACTTCCCTTTTCTCCCCACTCCTGGATTCCGCACATTATGTTCCCATCTCCGGTCTCAGCATGCTCCACTCTTCTCTTGTTTCTCGATCTCCGCACTTTCCTCTCCCAAACCCCACTTGCCCGCTCCCCTCTCCTCTTCTGATCTCTGCACGCTCCGCTCTCCCGGTCTCCGCACGCTCCACTTACTTCTTACGCTCTCCGCACACTCTCCTCCCATCTCCAGATCTCTGCAAGGGGGGACAGAGAGAGCACGCACAGAGAGAGTAGAGACAAGCGTACAGGGGGCAGAGAAAGAGTGCACGGGAAAGCAGAGAGAGTACACTGAGGATGGAGCGAGGGCACAGGGGGACAGAGACAGCACACAAAGGGGGACAGAGACAGCACACAAAGGGGGACAGACATTGCGCTCAGGAGGGCACAGGCAAGTGAGAGAGGAGATGAATGAAGAAGACAGCGCACGGAGGGGAGACAAGTCAAAGGAAAGAGCACAGGGGGAAGAGAGACAGCACATTAGCGAGAGAGCGAACAGGGAAGAGCGCACAGGGGAGAGAGACAGCTACTGTCCCAGCATTACAGAGCCTGTGCCCATTGTGTTGTCACCACCCTCCTGATATATTAGCATCGGGTCCACATCTAGTAATAATATTTTGTCACTTATATAGCGCTATTTCGTCCATAGTGCATTACAGGGCTGTAAGACTGCAGTGCTAACCACTGAGCCACCATGCCGTACGCTAACCACTGAGCCACCATGCCATACATATTACATCATATTTGTTACATGATACTACTGTACAGTCACTGTGGCTGGTACAGTCACCAAATCATTGTCAGACATATTACCTGTGACAATTCCATTACTGACAGGTGACATCTGCCCCACATGAATTCTTCTCACTGACCGACATCACACATGGAGGTGATACTCACACTTACCTCTTCTCTTTTTGACATTTTTTATCATTTTCTTGTCCTTGTTCTGGTTCTTCGCTCATTTCAGATGTTACTTTTTCTTCTTCATCTTCATTGTTTGATTTGGGGTCTTCATTGATTGCAGATATCTCCCCCCCTGTTTCTGAGGTTTTTGGTTGCGAAGCTTGAAACATTTCTTGGGGGGGTTTGAGCTCCTCACTCCTGTTCTTGCTGGCTGAGTTCTAAATAAGACAAAAGTGAGATATAATATAACTTCTTTTCACTTTTTATTTAACCCCTTATCGATATAGAACATAGCTGTATGTCCTAGGTTCACCTCTTTCCCTTGCTGCGGGCTCAGGCGCTGACCTCACATCATTTCCCACACATATCAGCAGATCTCTTCAGTAAACTACCACTGTTAACCCCTTAGGTTGCACTGTCAAACACCAAGCGATTACTGCAGCTGCGCTGGTGCTGGCACACAGGATAGTGAGTAGTGACTGCAGCCATAATGGTGCTGGGATAATGGATAGTGAGCAGTGGCTGTACCCACAATGGTGCTAGGATAACGGATAGTGAGTGGTGACTGCAGCCACAATGGTGCCGGGATAACGGATAGTGAGTGGTGACTGCACCCACAATGGTGCTGGGATAACGGATAGTGAGCAGTGACTGCACCCACAATGGTGATGGGATAACTGATAGTAAGTGGTGACTGCAGCCACTGCAGCAAGTTAACATAAAAAAAAACCCAGATAGCACTCAATACTTATTCCATTATGGACCCTTTAATCCGGCCACAAGTGTGCATGCTTGAGGAAAGTCTTTTATGGACTGAAACGTCACACACTTGTGGCCGGATTAAAGGGTCCATAATGTAAAAAGTATTGAGTGCTGCCTGTTTTTTTATATCTATCTATCTATCTATCTATCCATCCATCAATCTATCTATCTATTATCTATCTATACACCTATATATCCTATTTATTAATCCACCTATTTATTTATAAATCTATATATCTATCCTATCTATTCATCAAACCATCTACTTATTCTTATATCTATCCTATCTACTATCATTAATTCATTTAATTATCTGCAAATCTATCTTATCTATTTATCTATCTACTAATCCATTTATCTACTTTATATATTAGATGTTAACTGTTCTTTTACTGTTTTTGGGTCTTTCTTGGGCCAATGGAAGATGAAACCTATGACAAGAAAATATAATATAAGTGATTGGACTCCATATGACATGACACTACTGCACTGTGACTGTGGCCGGTCAGCTGAGGAATCTTCTCCATTCAGAGGTGCTGGATCATTGTTATCCATCATACATGTGACAATCCCAGTACTGATGGATAATATCTGCCCCACATGAATTCTCCTCACAGACCGACATCACACATGGAGGTGATCCTCACACTTACCTCTTCTCTTTTTGACTTTTTTATCATTTTTTTGTTCTTGTTCATTGCTCATTCCAGATGTTCCTTCTTCATTATCTAATTGTTGTTTCCTCAGATTTATTCCAGATGTTAACTGTTCGTTGTCTGATTTTGGGTCTTTTTTGAGCCAATGGAAGATGGAACCTATGAGAAGTAAATATAATATAAGTGATAGGACTCCATATGACATGATACTAATGTACTGTGACTGTGGCCAGTCAGCTAAGGAATCTTCTCCATACAGAGATGCGGGATCATTGTTATCCATCATACATGTGACAATCCCAGTACTGATAGATAACATCTGCCCCACATGAATTCTCCTCACTGACCGACATCACACATGGAGGTGATCCTCACACTTACCTCCTCTCTTTTTGCCTTGCTTTTTATTTTTTGGTTTTTGCTCTTTGTCTTCTCGAGATGTTATTTTATTTTTGGATTTTCTGTATTTTCTCAGCCAGCAGAAGATGGAACCTATGAGAAATAAATATAATGTAAGTAATGGGCCTACATAATAATAATAATAATATCTTTTTATATAATTGCCCTGTCCCATCAGTCATCAACTTCTGCCGTCAGGGTGTCCTCCTATCCTCCGATTGGTCAAAGGACAGAACAAGTTCTGGTCACCATGTTCAGACACCCAAGTGATGGGCGTCCGAATATAATGAATGCTGGAAGTGACAAACAACACCGACGCTGCATATGTCGCCCCCCTCCCACTCCCCTCCTACCTCTCGCTGCACACCTCCAAATCACCTCTGCGCCTCTCATTACATGTAAGACCTGTGGTGATGACACTGTCATGGGCGGAGTCATAGATCAAATGACTGTGAAATCATAAAAGGTCCTTTAGCAGACACAGAGTGGGGGAGCACAGAGAGCAGGTATTATTATTATTACAGCTCCCCCAGTCTCAGCATGCTCCCCTTCCTAATCTGTGCACACTCCGCTCCCCTCGCCGGGTCTCAGTCTCCGCTTTGTCTTCTCTCCTCTCCCAGGCCCGGTCACTGCACACTTCCCCTCTCTGGTCCTGGTCTCTGCATGCTCTGCTCCTCTCCCTTAGTCCTGGTCTCCGCATGCTCCTATCTCCCCCTCAAGTCTCCACACACTCCGATCCCTCCCGCAGTCCTGGTCTCCATATGCTCTGCTCCCCTCCCCTGGTCCCGGTCTCTGCCCGCTTTCCCTCATTCCAGTTGTTGCAAGCTGCGCTCCCCTCCCCTGGTCCTGGTCTCTACATGCTTCATTCTGCATGCTCAGCTCCCCTCCCCTGGTCTCCGCATGGAGTGCTCCCCTTCGTCGGTCCTGGTCTCTGCCCACAACTGTCCCCTTCCCTGTTCCCGGCCTCCACTCTCCACCCCTTCCAGAGTCTCACTCTCTATGTGCTCCGCTCCCCTCCTTTGTCTTGGTCTCTATGCCCTCTGCTCCCTTTCCCTCCCCTGGTCCCGGTCTCCACATGCTCCCCTCTACTGGTCTCTGCATGCTCTTCTCTCTCCTGGTCCTGGTCTCCACACACTCTGCTCCCCACAGTCGGTCTCTGCACACTTCCCTTTTCTCCCCACTCCTGGATTCCGCACATTCTGTTCCCATCTCCGGTCTCAGCATGCTCCACTCTTCTCCTGTTTCTCGATCTCCGCACTTTCCTCTCCCAAACCCCACTTGCCCACTCCCCTCCCCTCTTCTGATCTCTGCACGCTCCGCTCTCCCAGTCTCCGCACGCTCCACTTACTTCTCACGCTCTCCGCACACTCTCCTCCCATCTCCAGATCTCTGCAAGGGGGGACAGAGAGAGCACGCACAGAGAGAGTAGAGACAAGTGTACAGGGGGCAGAGAGAGAGTGCATGGGAAAAGCAGAGAGAGTGCACTGAGGATGGAGCGAGGGCACAGGGGGACAGAGACAGCACACAAAGGGGGACAGAGACAGCACACAAAGGGGGACAGACATTGCGCTCAGGAGGGCACAGGCAAGTGAGAGAGAAGGTGAATGAAGAAGACAGCGCACGGAGGGGAGACAAGTCAAAGGAAAGAGCACAGGGGGAAGAGAGACAGCACATTAGCGAGAGAGCGAACAGGGAAGAGCGCACAGGGGAGAGAGACAGCTACTGTCCCAGCATTACAGAGCCTGTGCCCGTTGTGTTGTCACCACCCTCCTGATATATTAGCATCGGGTCCACATCTAGTAATAATATTTTGTCACTTATATAGCGCTATTTCGTCCATGGTGCATTACAGGGCTGTAAGACTGCAGTGCTAACCACTGAGCCACCATGCCGTACGCTAACCACTGAGCCACCATGCCATACATATTACATCATATTTGTTACATGATACTACTGTACAGTCACTGTGGCTTGTACAGTCACCAAATCATTGTCAGACATATTACCTGTGACAATTCCAGCACTGACAGGTGACATCTGCCCCACATGAATTCTTCTCACTGACCGACATCACACATGGAGGTGATACTCACACTTACCTCTTCTCTTTTTGACTTTTTTTAACATTTTCTTGTCCTTGTTCTGGTTCTTCGCTCATTTCAGATGTTACTTTTTCTTCTTCATCTTCATTGTTTCATTTGGGGTCTTCATTGATTGCAGATATCTCCCCCCCTGTTTCTGAGGTTTTTGGTTGCGAAGCTTGAAACATTTCTTGGGGGGGTTTGAGCTCCTCACTCCTGTTCTTGCTGGCTGAGTTCTAAATAAGACAAAAGTGAGATATAATATAACTTCTTTTCACTTTTTATTTAACCATTTAACGATATAGAACATAGCTGTATGTCCTAGGTTCACCTCTTTCCCCTTGCTGCGGGCTCAGGCGCTGACCTCACATCATTTCCCACACATATCAGCAGATCTCTTCAGTAAACTACCACTGTTAACCCCTTAGGTTGCACTGTCAAACACCAAGCGATTACTGCAGCTGCGCTGGTGCTGGCGCACAGGATAGTGAGTAGTGACTGTACCCACAATGGTGCTGGGATAACGGATAGTGAGTGGTGACTGCAGCCACAATGGTGCCGGGATAACGGATAGTGAGTGGTGACTGCACCCACAATGGTGCTGGGATAACGGATAGTGAGCAGTGACTGCACCCACAATGGTACTGGGATAACTGATAGTAAGTGGTGACTGCAGCCACTGCAGCAAGTTAACATAAAAAAAAACCAGACAGCACTCAATACTTATTCCATTATGGACCCTTTAATCCGGCCACAAGTGTGCATGCTTTAGGAAAGTCTTTTATGGACTGAAACGTCACACACTTGTGGCCGGATTAAAGGGTCCATAATGTAAAAAGTATTGAGTGCTGCCTGTTTTTTTTATTTCTATCTATCTATCTATCTATCTATCCATCCATCAATCTATCTATCTATTATCTATCTATACACCTATATATCCTATTTATTAATCCACCTATTTATTTATAAATCTATATATCTATCCTATCTATTTATCAAACCATCTACTTATTCTTATATCTATCCTATCTACTATCATTAATTCATTTAATAATCTGCAAATCTATCTTATCTATTTATCTATCTACTAATCCATTTATCTACTTTATATATTAGATGTTAACTGTTCTTTTACTGTTTTTGGGTCTTTCTTGGGCCAATGGAAGATGAAACCTATGACAAGAAAATATAATATAAGTGATTGGACTCCATATGATATGACACTACTGCACTGTGACTGTGGCCGGTCAGCTGAGGAATCTTCTCCATTCAGAGGTGCGGGATCATTGTTATCCATCATACATGTGACAATCCAAGTACTGATGGATAATATCTGCCCCACATGAATTCTCCTCACAGACCGACATCACACATGGAGGTGATCCTCACACTTATCTCTTCTCTTTTTGAATTTTTTATCATTTTTTTGTTCTTGTTCATTGCTCATTCCAGATGTTCCTTCTTCATTATCTAATTGTTGTTTCCTCAGATTTATTCCAGATGTTAACTGTTTGTTGTCTGATTTTGGGTCTTTTTTGAGCCAATGGAAGATGGAACCTATGAGAAGTAAATATAATATAAGTGATAGGACTCCATATGTCATGATACTAATGTACAGTGACTGTGGCCAGTCAGCTAAGGAATCTTCTCCCTACAGAGGTGCGGGATCATTGTTATCCATCATACATGTGACAATCCCAGTACTGATAGATAACATCTGCCCCACATGAATTCTCCTCACTGACCGATATCACACATGGAGGTGATCCTCACACTTACCTCCTCTCTTTTTGCCTTGCTTTTTATTTTTTGGTTTTTGCTCTTTGTCTTCTCCAGATGTTATTTTATTTTTGGATTTTCTGTATTTTCTCAGCCAGCAGAAGATGGAACCTATGAGAAATAAATATAATGTAAGTAATGGGCCTACATAATAATAATAATAATATCTTTTTATATAATTGCCCTGTCCCATCAGTCATCAACTTCTGCCGTCAGGGTGTCCTCCTATCCTCTGATTGGTCAAAGGACAGAACAAGTTCTGGTCGCCATGTTCAGACACCCAAGTGATGGGCGTCCGAATATAATGAATGCTGGAAGTGACAAACAACACCGACGCTGCATATGTCGCCCCCCTCCCACTCCCCTCCTACCTCTCGCTGCACACCTCCAAATCACATCTGCGCCTCTCATTACATGTAAGACCTGTGGTGATGACACTGTCATGGGCGGAGTCATAGATCAAATGACTGTGAAATCATAAAAGGTCCTTTAGCAGACACAGAGTGGGGGAGCACAGAGAGCAGGTATTATTATTATTACAGCTCCCCCAGTCTCAGCATGCTCCCCTTCCTAATCTGTGCACACTCCGCTCCCCTCGCCGGGTCTCAGTCTCCGCTTTGTCTTCTCTCCTCTCCCAGGCCCGGTCACTGCACACTCCCCCTCTCTGGTCCTGGTCTCTGCATGCTCTGCTCCTCTCTCTTAGTCCTGGTCTCCGCATGCTCCTATCTCCCCCTCAAGTCTCCACACACTCCGATCCCTCCCGCAGTCCTGGTCTCCATATGCTCTGCTCCCCTCCCCTGGTCCCGGTCTCTGCCCGCTTTCCCTCATTCCAGTTGTTGCAAGCTGCACTCCCCTCCCCTGGTCCTGGTCTCTACATGCTCCATTCTGCATGCTCAGCTCCCCTCCCCTGGTCTCCGCATGGAGTGCTCCCCTTCGTCGGTCCTGGTCTCTGCCCACAACTGTCCCCTTCCCTGTTCCCGGCCTCCACTCTCCACCCCTTCCACAGTCTCACTCTCTATGTGCTCTGCTCCCCTCCTTTGTCTTGGTCTCTATGACCTCTGCTCCCTTTCCCTCCCCTGGTCCCGGTC
Source organism: Allobates femoralis (assembly GCA_033576535.1). NCBI lineage: Eukaryota > Metazoa > Chordata > Amphibia > Anura > Aromobatidae > Allobates > Allobates femoralis. The sequence continues at coordinate 370,197,062 of JARQOC010000004.1, forward strand.
TCCACATGCTTCCCTCTACTGGTCTCTGCATGCTCTTCTCTCTCCTGGTCCTGGTCTCCACACACTCTGCTCCCCACAGTCGGTCTCTGCACACTTCCCTTTTCTCCCCACTCCTGGATTCCGCACATTCTGTTCCCATCTCCAGTCTCAGCATGCTCCACTCTTCTCCTGTTTCTCGATCTCCGCACTTTCCTCTCCCAAACCCCACTTGCCCTCTCCCCTCCCCTCTTCTGATCTCTGCATGCTCCGCTCTCCCGTTCTCCGCACGCTCCACTTACTTCTCACGCTCTCCGCACACTCTCCTCCCATCTCCAGATCTCTGCAAGGGGGGACAGAGAGAGCACGCACAGAGAGAGTAGAGACAAGCGTACAGGGGGCAGAGAGAGAGTGCATGGGAAAAGCAGAGAGAGTGCACTGAGGATGGAGCGAGGGCACAGGGGGACAGAGACAGCACACAAAGGGGGACAGAGACAGCACACAAAGGGGGACAGACATTGCGCTCAGGAGGGCACAGGCAAGTGAGAGAGCAGATGAATGAAGAAGACAGCGCACGGAGGGGAGACAAGTCAAAGGAAAGAGCACAGGGGGAAGAGAGACAGCACATTAGCGAGAGAGCGAACAGGGAAGAGCGCACAGGGGAGAGAGACAGCTACTGTCCCAGCATTACAGAGCCTGTGCCCATTGTGTTGTCACCACCCTCCTGATATATTAGCATCGGGTCCACATCTAGTAATAATATTTTGTCACTTATATAGCGCTATTTCGTCCATAGTGCATTACAGGGCTGTAAGACTGCAGTGCTAACCACTGAGCCACCATGCCGTACGCTAACCACTGAGCCACCATGCCATACATATTACATCATATTTGTTACATGATACTACTGTACAGTCACTGTGGCTGGTACAGTCACCAAATCATTGTCAGACATATTACCTGTGACAATTCCAGCACTGACAGGTCACCATCTGCCCCACATGAATTCTTCTCACTGACCGACATCACACATGGAGGTGATCCTCACACTTACCTCTTCTCTTTTTGACTTTTTTATCATTTTCTTGTCCTTGTTCTGGTTCTTCGCTCATTTCAGATGTTACTTTTTCTTCTTCATCTTCATTGTTTGATTTGGGGTCTTCATTGATTGTAGATATCTCCCCCCCTGTTTCTGAGGTTTTTGGTTGCGAAGCTTGAAACATTTCTTGGGGGGGTTTGAGCTCCTCACTCCTGTTCTTGCTGGCTGAGTTCTAAATAAGACAAAAGTGAGATATAATATAACTTCTTTTCACTTTTTATTTAACCCCTTATCGATCTAGAACATAGCTGTATGTCCTAGGTTCACCTCTTTCCCCTTGCTGCGGGCTCAGGCGCTGACCTCACATCATTCCCACACATATCAGCAGATCTCTTCAGTAATCTACCACTGTTAACCCCTTAGGTTTCACTGTCAAACACCAAGCGATTACTGCAGCTGCGCTGGTGCTGGGGCACAGGATAGTGAGTAGTGACTGCAGCCATTATGGTGCTGGGATAACGGATAGTGAGCAGTGACTGACACCCACAATGGTGCCTGGATAATGGATAGTGAGCAGTGGCTGTACCCACAATGGTGCTGGGATAACGGATAGTGAGTGGTGACTGCAGCCACAATGGTGCCGGGATAACGGATAGTGAGTGGTGACTGCACCCACAATGGTGCTGGGATAACGGATAGTGAGCAGTGACTGCACCCACAATGGTGCTGAGATAACTGATAGTAAGTGGTGACTGCAGCCACTGCAGCAAGTTAACATAAAAAAAAAACCAGACAGCACTCAATACTTATTCCATTATGGACCCTTTAATCCGGCCACAAGTGTGCATGCTTGAGGAAAGTCTTATATGGACTGAAACGTCACACATTTGTGGCCGGATTAAAGGGTCCATAATGGAAAAAGTATTGAGTGCTGCCTGTTTTTTTTTTATCACTATCTATCTATCTATCTATCTATCTATCTATCTATCTATCTATCTATCTATCCATCTATCCATCCATCGATCTATCTATCTATCTATCTATCTATCTATCTATCTATCGATCTATCTATCTATCTATTATCTATCTATACACCTATATATCCTATTTATTAATCCACCTATTTATTTATAAATCTATATATCTATCCTATCTATTCATTAAACCATCTGCTTATTCTTATATCTATCCTATCTACTATCATTAATTCATTTAATTATCTGCAAATCTATCTTATCTATTTATCTATCTACTAATCCATTTATCTACTTTATATATTAGATGTTAACTGTTCTTTTACTGTTTTTGGGTCTTTCTTGGGCCAATGGAAGATGAAACCTATGACAAGAAAATATAATATAAGTGATTGGACTCCATATGACATGACACTACTGCACTGTGACTGTGGCCGGTCAGCTGGGGAATCTTCTCCATACAGAGGTGCGGAATCATTGTTATCCATCATACATGTGACAATCCCAGTACTGATGGATAATATCTGCCCCACATGAATTCTCCTCACAGACCGACATCACACATGGAGGTGATCCTCACACTTACCTCTTCTCTTTTTGACTTTTTTTATCATTTTTTGTTCTTGTTCATTGCTCATTCCAGATGTTCCTTCTTCATTATCTAATTGTTGTTTCCTCAGATTTATTCCAGATGTTAACTGTTCGTTGTCTGATTTTGGGTCTTTTTTGAGCCAATGGAAGATGGAACCTATGAGAAGTAAATATAATATAAGTGATAGGACGCCATATGACATGATACTAATGTACAGTGACTGTGGCCAGTCAGCTAAGGAATCTTCTCCATACAGAGGTGCGGGATCATTGTTATCCATCATACATGTGACAATCCCAGTACTGATAGATAACATCTGCCCCACATGAATTCTCCTCACTGACCGACATCACACATGGAGGTGATCCTCACACTTACCTCCTCTCTTTTTGCCTTGCTTTTTATTTTTTGGTTTTTGCTCTTTGTCTTCTCCAGATGTTATTTTATTTTTGGATTTTCTGTATTTTCTCAGCCAGCAGAAGATGGAACCTATGAGAAATAAATATAATGTAAGTAATGGGCCTACATAATAATGATAATAATATCTGTTTATATAATTGCCCTGTCCCATCAGTCATCAACTTCTGCCGTCAGGGTGTCCTCCTATCCTCCGATTGGTCAAAGGACAGAACAAGTTCTGGTCGCCATGTTCAGACACCCAAGTGATGGGGGTCCGAATATAATGAACGCTGGAAGTGACAAACAACACCGACGCTGCATATGTCGCCCCCCTCCCACTCCCCTCCTACCTCTCGCTGCACACCTCCAAATCACCTCTGCGCCTCTCATTACATGTAAGACCTGTGGTGATGACACTGTCATGGGCGGAGTCATAGATCAAATGACTGTGAAATCATAAAAGGACCTTTAGCAGACACAGAGTGGGGGAGCACAGAGAGCAGGTATTATTATTATTACAGCTCCCCCAGTCTCAGCATGCTACCCTTCCTAATCTGTGCACACTCCGCTCCCCTCGCCGGGTCTCAGTCTCCGCTTTGTCTTCTCTCCTCTCCCAGGCCCGGTCACTGCACACTCCCCCTCTCTGGTCCTGGTCTCTGCATGTTCTGCTCCTCTCCCTTAGTCCTGGTCTCCGCATGCTCCTATCTCCCCCTCAAGTCTCCGCACACTCCGATCCCTCCCGCAGTCCTGGTCTCCATATGCTCTGCTCCCCTCCCCTGGTCCCGGTCTCTGCCCGCTTTCCCTCATTCCTGTTGTTGCAAGCTGCGCTCCCCTCCCCTGGTCCTGGTCTCTACATGCTCCAATCTGCATGCTCAGCTCCCCTCCCCTGGTCTCCGCATGGAGTGCTCCCCTTCGTCGGTCCTGGTCTCTGCCCACAACTGTCCCCTTCCCTGTTCCCGGCCTCCACTCTCCACCCCTTCCACAGTCTCATTCTCTATGCGCTCCGCTCCCCTCCTTTGTCTTGGTCTCTATGCCCTCCGCTCCCTTTCCCTACCCTGGTCCCGGTCTCCACATGCTCCCCTCTACTGGTCTCTGCATGCTCTTCTCTCTCCTGGTCCTGGTCTCCACACACTCTGCTCCCCACAGTCGGTCTCTGCACACTTCCCTTTTCTCCCCACTCCTGGATTCCGCACATTCTGTTCCCATCTCCGGTCTCAGCATGCTCCACTATTCTCCTGTTTCTCGATCTCCGCACTTTCCTCTCCCAAACCACACTTGCCCACTCCCCTCCCCTCTTCTGATCTCTGCATGCTCCGCTCTCCCGGTCTCCGCACGCTCCACTTACTTCTCACGCTCTCCGCACACTCTCCTCCCATCTCCAGATCTCTGCAAGGGGGGACAGAGAGAGCACGCACAGAGAGAGTAGAGACAAGCGTACAGGGGGCAGAGAGAGAGTGCATGGGAAAAGCAGAGAGAGTGCACTGAGGATGGAGCGAGGGCACAGGGGACAGAGACAGCACACAAAGGGGGACAGAGACAGCACACAAAGGGGGACAGACATTGCGCTCAGGAGGGCACAGGCAAGTGAGAGAGCAGATGAATGAAGAAGACAGCGCACGGAGGGGAGACAAGTCAAAGGAAAGAGCACAGGGGGAAGAGAGACAGCATATTAGCGAGAGAGCGAACAGGGAAGAGCGCACAGGGGAGAGAGACAGCTACTGTCCCAGCATTACAGAGCCTGTGCCCATTGTGTTGTCACCACCCTCCTGATATATTAGCATCGGGTCCACATCTAGTAATAATATTTTGTCACTTATATAGCGCTATTTCGTCCATAGTGCATTACAGGGCTGTAAGACAGCAGTGCTAACCACTGAGCCACCATGCCGTACGCTAACCACTGAGCCACCATGCCATACATATTACATCATATTTGTTACATGATACTACTGTACAGTCACTGTGGCTGGTACAGTCACCAAATCATTGTCAGACATATTACCTGTGACAATTCCAGCACTGACAGGTGACATCTGCCCCACATGAATTCTTCTCACTGACCGACATCACACATGGAGGTGATCCTCACACTTACCTCTTCTCTTTTTGACTTTTTTATCATTTTCTTGTCCTTGTTCTGGTTCTTCGCTCATTTCAGATGTTACTTTTTCTTCTTCATCTTCATTGTTTGATTTGGGGTCTTCATTGATTGCAGATATCTCCCCCCCTGTTTCTGAGGTTTTTGGTTGCTAAGCTTGAAACATTTCTTGGGGGGTTTGAGCTCCTCAATCCTGTTCTTGCTGGCTGAGTTCTAAATAAGACAAAAGTGAGATATAATATAACTTCTTTTCACTTTTTATTTAACCCCTTATTGATCTAGAACATAGCTGTATGTCCTAGGTTCACCTCTTTCCCCTTGCTGCATATCAGCAGATCTCTTCAGTAATCTACCACTGTTAACCCCTTAGGTTGCACTGTCAAACACCAAGCGATTACTGCAGCTGCGCTGGTGCTGGGGCACAGGATAGTGAGTAGTGACTGCAGCCATAATGGTGCTGGGATAACGGATAGTGAGCAGTGACTGCACCCACAATGGTGCCTGGATAATGGATAGTGAGCAGTGGCTGTACCCACAATGGTGCTGGGATAACGGATAGTGAGTGGTGACTGCAGCCACAATGGTGCCGGGATAACGGATAGTGAGTGGTGACTGCACCCACAATGGTGCTGGGATAACGGATAGTGAGCAGTGACTGCACCCACAATGGTGCTGAGATAACTGATAGTAAGTGGTGACTGCAGCCACTGCAGCAAGTGGCTGTACCCACAATGGTGCTGGGATAATGGATAGTGAGCAGTGAGTGCAGCCACAATGGTGCTGGGATAATGGATAGTGATTGGTGACTGCACCCACAATGGTGTTGGGATAACGGATAGTGAGCAGTGACTGCAGCCACAATGGTGCTGGGATAACGGATAGTGAGGGGTGACTACAGCTACAATGGTGCTGGGATAACGGATAGTGAGTGGTGACTGCAGCCACAATGGTGCTGGGATAATAGATAGTGAGCAGTGACTGCAGCCACAATGATGCTGGTATAACGGATAGTGAGTGGTGACTGCAGCCACAATGGTGCTGGGACAACAGATAGTGAGTGGTGACTGCACCCACAATGGTGCCGGGATAACGGATAGTGAGTGGTGACTGCACCCATAATGGTGCTGGGATAACGGATAGGGAGTGGTGACTGCAGCCACAATGGTGCTGGGATAACAGATAGTGAGTGGTGACTGCACCCATAATAGTGCTGGAATAACAGATAGAGAGTGGTGACGGCAGCCACAATTGTGTTGGGATAACAGATAGCGAATGGCGACTGCAGCCACAATGATGCTAGGATAACAGATAGTGATTGGTGACTACAGCCACAATGGTGCTGGGATAACAGATAGTGAGTGGTGACTGCAGCCACAATGGTGCTGGGATAACAGATAGTGAGCAGTGACTGCAGCCACTCTGGTGTTGGGGAAAACGATAAAAAAACTAATATCTACAATCCACTTGAGGAAGACGCCCTGAGCGTCAAAACATGTTGTGGGAGAGGACCTAGTGTGATTTGAACAATAAACTTACAGGTAAAATACTTGTTGAAGTGTAGCTGTCTTCATATCCCAGCGCTCACCCAAACATCGTTTTATTCCATTGCCTGCATATCCATCTCCCTATGGGGAGAGCGGTGGAGCAGCTCCGGAGGAGGAGACAAATCTAACAGAGGAGAGGAAAACACGTGACGGATCACGTGCAATTACACAGGCGGACACCGAGGAAAAAGGGAAAGAAATCCACACCGTCCAGAGAGAGACCCCGTGCACTCACTACGTGAGCCCCCCTGTTGTGCGGACAGCACAACAGGAAAAGGTGAGTGTAACGGTGACTTAACAGAGGGTGGATATAAAACATAAAGCAGCGTGGCGCAACCAATTTCTATATCTCATTGAATGAACTTTAGAGCTTCCAGCAACTTAATTTTGAAAGAGACCGCGCTGTGCATGACATTAGCAAAATTAATTTCCAGCTTAAAGCAATCATTCTAAAGAATGAATTGCACAACTAAAAATGCAATATGTTAAAGAAGAGAGGACAGTAGTTGATAATGCAAAAGGGATAACATGTTTTATTACAACATCCACAAACATAGATATAAGTGAAAAAGGTAAAGGATACAAAGTATTTATAAGGTTTTTAGTGCAGATACAATATTAACATGCAACAGTGCTAGGTATGTACCAGGTCAAATACATCTAATTCATAGTTTCCATACCATGTAGGTTATCATATCAATTCATTACAGAACAGTACTTATTTCATACAAGTGACAGGTGAATAATAAGTCACATTAAATAATAAGTCACACTAATCTCCTGATCTGCCTGACATGAAACCAGTAAACAAAAAAAGGGCAAGTGCTTTGTGCAAAAGAGAGCTGCAAACAAACTCAGCTGTCACTTATGTGTTGGTAAACTGATACTGTTGGTAGCAACTGATCTACAATGACCCTCTTGAAGGATTCTATTTTGCAAACCTTTGTTGACTCCAAAAGGAGAGAAGGAAATTTCTACTTGTACTGCAGGTTGAGAAAGGAGACCAAATAGTAGTATAAGTTGGTGGCGAAAATATGGATTACGTGAGGGTCTTGGGACAGACAGTTACACATGAACTGGGCCATGTGGGCCAAACAGCAAACAGGCAAAGGTTCTGTGCCCCCACCAGGAGGAACAATACCCATCCTCTCCTCACTCTAACTCGCCTCCACCTCCACCTCCTTCTCTCCAGCACATCCATGCTGGACAGACATGAAGCTAGGGCTGGGAGTCCCTTCTGTAGTACAGAAAAATAGGTCCTCTCCCTCCTCCTCCTCGTTTTCTTCATCATCACCCAATGTTGTCTGAAAATATTGACTGGGCTGCGTTGTATCATCCATTGGAAAATCTGGCTCCATAGCCACCTGCTGGGAACTCAAAGCTTCCTTTTTCAAATTATGCAGCTATCGTTTCAACAGACAGAGCAGTAGGACGGTTACGCTCATAATAGCCTCATCACCGCTCACGATCTTGGTGCAGTATTCAAAGTTCTCAAGAACCTCACAAATATCAGCAATCCACACCCACTTGACACTTGACAGTTGTCATGTGTGGTGGCTGAGTGTTAGTCTGATGGGCATGTTGAAGCTGGTATTCCGCTACTGCCTTCTGATGCTCACTAATTCTCCCTAGTGATGAGCAAGTTTACTCATTACTATTCGCTACTTGCACGAGTAGTACGGTATTTGCCAGACTCGGTACTCTGCGAGTGTTTTGGATTTCACTTTTTAGCTGCCTAGCATGTTTGCTGACTGACTTTCAGCCAATAAAATTAGTGTGATGGCTTGCCAGTCATAGTATTGCCATATTCATCTTTAATAATGGCATTACTGTGATTGACAGGCACAGTATAACCAAAGAAAAAAGACACTGTAACCGAATAGCGATGAGGTCTGGAGGGCTGTAAAAAGGCAGAGATGAATGACAACGTGCACAAACTACATGGGAACAGTGCCACTGACCAATCCAAATGCTAGAAAATTTTTATTAAATAGATATATGCACAAATTTAATACAGTCATAGATATTTGGTGATAGAAAAGACACAAGGCAGAAAATCCCCATTAAAAACAAGTCTGATCACCATGCAAAAGAGGGGGCACTCAGAGTACTGACTCACAAGCAGCATCCAATTGAAAGCTCAATGTGGAAAGCTGTAGTATCTATATAAGTAATAGAACCAAACAGATGGTATACAATAGTACCAAAAGGGCCAGAAAATCACAAGAGCATAACTCAAACCAGAACCCTAAAATAAGGGGACCAAAAGTGCAATAAAGGTCAAGAATGCATTATTAATTAAACTAGTTACCTTGTGACATCGTGAGTCAGTAGATCAAGCACCCCCGCCTCAACACGTGTTTCTCCCGTGCAGGCTTCGTCAGGAGGCTCAAGTACTCTGAGTGCCCCCTCTTTTGCATGGTGATCAGACTTGTTTTTAATGGGGATTTTCTGCCTTGTGTCTTTTCTATCACCAAATATCTATGACTGTATTAAATTTGTGCATATATCTATTTAATAAAAATTTTCTAGCATTTGGATTGGTCAGTGGCTCTCTCCTTCTTATTAGTGTATAAGAGTTGAGTATGCCCCTGTTTGTAGGTTTTCATATCTGATTTTCCATTCCTTTGGACCTCTTAGGTCTAGTTTGTAGGTTTTATTATTATACATGGGAACAGTATGCAGACATAATGTAGACTGACTGCATACTGTTCTGCCATACAGCTGAGCTGTCTGATCTGAGTGACAGGACCTAGTGAAGATAGATAGATAGATAGATAGATAGATAGATAGATAAATACTTATGAAAAAAGGCTGCAGCACACAAATTCAAGATGATTTCTGCCTTTATTGGCTTTCTAAGGCATTGGATTAGCGACGTTTCGGTCAAATATTGACCTTCTTCCAGCAGTCACTTGTAGCAAATGCTGGGGTTTTGTACACCCTCCAATCACTATCATCATTATCAAATCATCCTTTATAAACTCTTATACAAGTGTTTTAAAAACATTTACATTTAAAGGGGGAGCAGCCATCATCATGGACAAGGAAATTTACTTAGAAGAGGTTTATAGACAATTGGATGATAAACAAGTGTATAAAAAGTTACAAAAAGACCCCAAATTTGAGATACAAAAAAATATACAGAAAATATTAAGTACGGCTGTAATAGGAGGGATCATAGATCAAAAATTGCATGATTTTTTGTTTGAAAAGAATCCAGTGACACCAGTCCTATATCTGGTTCCTAAGATACATAAGTCTGTAATATCCGCCAGGAAGGCCAATTGTGGCTGGAATAAACTCGGTATTTTATAATATTGGAATCTTTTTAGAAAAAATCATGAGTCCCTTTGCAAATGAAGGAAAATCACACATTAAAGACACAGGACGTTTCCTTGAGAATTTAACAAGATATAAGGAGCAAACCAAATTTATGGGGAAGAGGGAGCACATATTGGCATCCTTTGATGTAACTTCGTTATACACTTCTATAGACCACGAAATGGGCATAAAAAGACAAGCTACACAGACCCTTGTAAACAATTGATTATAGATTTGCTAGAAGTTGTCCTCAAGCAGAACTATTTTCTGTTTGGGGATGACTTCTTTTTGCAATTGATGGGAACCGCGATGGGGGCTCGAATGGCATGCTCGTATGCAGGGGCTGTCATGGTCTATCTAGAAGAAAGTTTCGTTTACACGTCCCACCACTTCTCCCATGTGGAGAGGTGGTGGAGATATGTGGACGATATCTTTATCATATGGAAAGGTACTGAAGCAGAACTAATGTCCTTTCATAATTATATGAACACAATTAATGACACGATAAAATTTACTGAAGTACACTCTCGGACAGAAATGCAATTTCTGGATGTCCAAGTACGACTACAGGAGGGCCAAATAAATACAACCCTCTTTGTGAAAGCCACGGACAAGAACAAACTGTTGCATTACACTAGTGGACACCCCAACAGCCTCAAAAAAGCAATTCCACTTGGTCAAATGACCAGAGTGAGTAGAATTGTAACCAATGAAGATGAGCGAAATCTAGAGATAGAGAAGTTGTTGGATAGATTTAAACAGATAGGTTACCCGGAAGGGATCCTGAAACAGCAGAGGAAGAAACTAGGACACATAAATGATAAAACCAATAGTAAAGCAAAAAGAATCCCATTAACATTGACCTATGGAGAGGAGACAAAAAGCGTAGTCAACATCGTCCAGAAACACTGGGGGATGTTGAAAAAGTGTCTACCACAAATAGAAGAGTATAAAAATCCACCATTAGTGTCATACAAAAAAGGAAAAAAATTTAAAAGATTGGTTAGTAAGATCGGATATTGGCACAATGAAGAACAAAAGACAAACAACATTGACAGGTGAAAAAAGAACAGGGTGCTATCCTTGCATCAATTGCATTAATTGTTCATTCATGATAAAGGGCAATAAGTTTCGCCATCCAAAAACAGACACTGAATACAAAATCAACCATTACTTAACTTGTAACTCTGACTTTGTTATTTATCTCCTCGACTTCAAAATAAGAATAAGCCACCATCGTTACACGATACGTAAAAAAATCATGAATCTGCCCGTATCAAAGCACTTTACGGAAGCCAAGCATAGGGAGAAGGACTTAAAATTTAGGCTTATTGATACTGTACCTATGCCCAGGAGAGGTGGTGATAGAATTGGATTGCTAAAAGCAAAAGAATTGGAATGGATACATAAATTGCAAACTTTGAAACCGGAGGGACTCAATATAGATTTTAAATTGCATACAGTCCTTTGAAGTTATAGGTCTCATTCAGGAAACTGTGTATTTTAGTCACTTTAATGTACTATCACGAATAGAATAAGAATATCACAAAATATGATTGACTTACAATGTATTCATACTGCTATTTATCTTGTTATTACATAGGAAAGAAGCGTGAAGAGTGGATCACTTACACAGGATTGCCTGCGAATCAATCTGCATCTAAAATTGGTTGTAAAGACTATGCACAGTGCAATAATTTAAAAAAAAATATATTATTTAAAATATTCCTAACCACAAAAAATTTTTTTTACACGAAAAACATAGCACTATATAAAAACGCTAATTTATTATGTACAGAACATGCACTTTATTTATTATGCACGTAAAATGCACTTTTTGATATGGTAAAATGAAAATAAAACACAGTTTTTTGGAACTATTCTTCTTATTGCCTTCCTTTTTTTAAAAAAATATGTAATATATAGTAAAGATGTTAATACACCAATGGCCGTCTATTATGACAAAAGTGTACACAGGGTCCATAGTTCTACCTAGGGATGGGCGAATCTACTCGCTAGGACTCGTTACTCGGCGACTAGTAAGGGACTCACAGGACTCGGTACTCTGCGAGTTTCCCAGCGATTACTCGCACAAGTCCAATGCAAATCATTGGCAAACGCTGACAAAACTAGGATTGCCATTGTTTGCATTAGACTCGGCTACTGTGCCAGTGATAGCAGGGAAACTCGCAAATAACTGCTTTGCGAGCCGAGTCCAGCTGTCTTCTCTGTGCAGCTCCAGGGTCCTAGAGCCCGCCTGCTCACAGAGATGATGTAGCAGTGCTGAGATTGTTCTCAGTCTGCTCATTCCCTGTGCATAGACATCTATATCTATGCACAGGGGATGTAGCAGAGAGGACATCGCGTTTTGGACTACGTCGGACGGAAGAGGATTTTTTTAATTAAAGATGGAGTCCCTAATGGCTTTTTTTTTATTTGAAATAAAAAATTTTCTCTGTGCTTTTTTAACCCTTTATTGGAGATTCTTAGTGGCTGGGTCAAACGTGGCCTGACATTAAGAATCTCGGGCTTAATACCAGCTTGTATAACAAAGCTGGTATTAACCCCTTTATTACCCAGCGTGCCACCGCCACCAGGGCCGCTGGAAGAGCGGGGTTCAGCGCCAAAGGATGGCGCTTCAATGAACGCGCCATCTTCTGGGGCGGCTGCGGGCTGCAATTTGCAGCGGGGGGTGCCCAGAAAGCTTGGGCATCCCTGCGCTGCGGATTCCAGCCCCCAGCTGCTTAGCTGTACCTGGCTAGACATAGAAATTGCGCTGAGCCCCACGCATTTTTTTTTTTATTATTTCATGAATTTCAGAGTCTCAGAGTCAGAGTCTCAGAGTCAGAGTCTCAGAGTCAGAGTCAGAATCTCAGAGAGTCAGAGTCAGAATCTCAGAGAGTCAGAGTCAGAGTCAGAATCTCAGAGAGTCAGAGTCAGAGTCAGAATCTCAGAGAGTCAGAGTCAGAATCTCAGAGAGTCAGAGTCAGAATCTCAGAATCTCAGAGTCTCAGAATCTCAGAGTCTCAGAGAGTCAGAGTCAGAGTCAGAATCTCAGAGAGTCAGAGTCAAAGTCAGAATCTCAGAGAGTCAGAGTCAGAATCTCAGAGAGTCAGAGTCAGAGTCAGAATCTCAGAGAGTCAGAGTCAGAGTCTCAGAGAGTCAGAGTCAGAATCTCAGAGAGTCAGAGTCAGAATCTCAGAGAGTCAGAGTCAGAATCTCAGAGAGTCAGAGTCTGAATCTCAGAGAGTCAGAGTCAGAATCTCAGAATCTCAGAGTCTCAGAATCTCAGAGTCTCAGAGTCTCAGAGAGTCAGTGTCAGAATCTCAGAGTCTCAGAGAGTCACAGTCAGAGTCAGAATCTCAGAGTCTCAGAGAGTCAGAGTCAGAGTCAGAATCTCAGAATCTCAGAGTCTCAGAATCTCAGAGTCTCAGAGTCAGAGTCAGAATCTCAGAGAGTCAGAGTCAGAATTTCAGAGAGTCAGAGTCAGAATCTCAGAGAGTCAGAGTCAGAATCTCAGAATCTCAGAGTCTCAGAATCTCAGAGCCTCAGAGAGTCAGAGTCAGAGTCAGAATCTCAGAGAGTCAGAGTCAGAGTCAGAATCTCAGAGAGTCAGAGTCAGAATCTCAGAGAGTCAGAGTCAGAATCTCAGAGAGTCAGAGTCAGAATCTCAGAGAGTCAGAGTCAGAATCTCAGAGTCTCAGAATCTCAGAGTCTCAGAGAGTCAGAGTCAGAGTCAGAATCTCAGAGAGTCAGAGTCAGAGTCAGAATCTCAGAGAGTCAGAGTCAGAATCTCAGAGAGTCAGAGTCAGAATCTCAGAGAGTCAGAGTCAGAATCTCAGAGAGTCAGAGTCAGAATCTCAGAGAGTCAGAGTCAGAATCTCAGAATCTCAGAGTCTCAGAATCTCAGAGTTTCAGAGAGTCAGAGTCAGAATCTCAGAGAGTCAGAGTCAGAGTCAGAATCTCAGAGAGTCAGAGTCAGAGTCAGAATCTCAGAGAGTCAGAGTCAGAGTCAGAGTCTCAGAGAGTCAGAGTCAGAATCTCAGAGAGTCAGAGTCAGAATCTCAGAGAGTCAGAGTCAGAATCTCAGAGAGTCAGAGTCAGAATCTCAGAGAGTCAGAGTCAGAATCTCAGAGAGTTAGAGTCAGAATCTCAGAATCTCAGAGTCTCAGAATCTCAGAGTCTCAGAGTCTCAGAGAGTCAGAGTCAGAATCTCAGAGTCTCAGAGAGTCAGAGTCAGAGTCAGAATCTCAGAGTCTCAGAGAGTCAGAGTCAGAATCTCAGAGAGTCAGAGTCAGAATCTCAGAGAGTCAGAGTCAGAGTCAGAATCTCAGAGTCTCAGAGTCAGAATCTCAGAATTTCATGAAATAATTTAAAAAAAATGCGTGGGGCTCCGTGCAATTTCTATTACTAGCCAGGTACAGCTAAGCAGCTGGGGGCTGGAATCTGCAGCGCAGGGATGCCCAAGCTTTCTGGGCACCCCCCGCTGCAAATTGCAGCCCGCAGCCGCCCCAGAAGATGGCGCGTTCATTGAAGCGCCATCCTCTGGCGCTGAACACCGCTCTTCCAGCGGCCCTGGTGGCGGTGGCACGCTGGGTAATAAAGAGATTAGGGCCAGCTTTATATTATCAGCTGGCCCTAAGCCCGAAATTTATGGCGGTCACGCCAATATTAGACATGACCGCCATGAATTTCTATTAAATTGTTTTAAAAAAAACACAACACAGAGAAAATTTTTTATTAGAAATAAAAAAAAAGCCATTAGAGACTCCATCGTTAATTAAAAAAATCCTCTTCCGTCCGACGCAGTCCAAAACGCGATGTCCTCTCTGCTACATCCCCTGTGCATAGATATAGATGTCTATGCACAGGGAATGAGCAGACTGAGAACAATCTCAGCACTGCTACATCATCTCTGTGCACAGACATTCATGTCTGTACACAGGGAATGAGCAGACGGAGAACAATCTCAGCACTGCTACATCAGGCAGCAGGCGGGCTCTAGGACCCTGGAGCTGTGGCAGCCAGCACACTGAGCAGACAGGATCTTATCTGTGCGAGTTTCCCAGCGATTACAGTTGCAAAGTAAACGAGTCCAATGCAAATAAATGACAAAACTAGGATTGCTTCAGGCTGAAGCTTCCGAGACACATCTGCGATTTGTAAATCTCACACTACTCGCTATTACTCGCTTCCCCATTCATTAACATTGGACTCGCTAGACTCGCAACGAGTAGCGAGTCCTGGGCTCGGACTCGCTAGAGTCAAGCGATTCCGAGTAATTTAGGATTCGCCCATCACTAGTTCTACCTTGAGCAGGGAGTGCGAAGGGGGAGGAATCCCCAAAAGCACTGAACTGACAGGGTAGTGTTGCAACCCAGAGATGGGAGACACTTGAACTTAGAACCCATATTGCATAGCAAAAAAAATGTGCACTAAATATTGAATATGAAGACCACAGGGTGTATATACATATAAATAAAGCTCCTCCAGGTTTTTTACTGTAGAGGTAAGTAATTTTTTTTGAATAAAATATCATCTTGGATGGAATATTATACTGGTAATCCAATTACATTCCATTCCAATTAAATATATGAAGGCAATATTTGACAATTAACAACATTATGGTTGACACATACACTATAATGGTACACTTTTAATAAAAGTTCAAAATCATTGTTCCTTAATTAGAGCACATAGCTGATATAGAAAAATAGTTGTATAGCACAAAAACGGTAGATTAAACACATTATTTGATTGTAAAATCGCATAAAGCGAGTGGAGAGGAAAGGAGCGAGTTAACTGATGCACCGCTAGTGACCGACCCTAACGCGCATGCGCGGGATATCAAAAATCGGTGCAACAAGCGCTTCCTGTAACTAGGAACGCTGGACTCACGCGCGCATGCGAGTTAGAACATAAACAAGCCAACATGGCGGCGCGCAGCCTAAGAGAGGCTGCACATGGAGATCGTGCACTGTGACAGTCAATAACTAATAATTTGGAGCAATTAGGCGGACACCTGGGTAAAGATTAATCCACTTATCAAGATTCTTAGTACAATGATCAAAACATTGTAATGTCATTTTAAAGCAACAGATGTATATAACCCCACAATGTGGCACCTATTACCACTGTAAATGTTTTTAAAACACTTGTATAAGAGTTTATAAAGGATGATTTGATAATGATGATAGTGATTGGAGGGTGTACAAAACCCCAGCATTTGCTACAAGTGACTGCTGGAAGAAGGTCAATATTTGACCGAAACGTCGCTAATCCAATGCCTTAGAAAGCCAATAAAGGCAGAAATCATCTTGAATTTGTGTGCTGCAGCCTTTTTTCATAAGTATTTGTCTGGAGTTGGTGGTTGATTGCCACCCCAAGGACTGCTAAGCACTGAGCATATGCTAAACAAAGAACCGCTGCTCACAATTTTTTCTATGTAGATAGATAGATAGATAGATAGATAGTAGAATAGGTAGATTAGGCTTACCAGATTCCCAATGCTATCTGGGGCCGCCCATTAAGCTACTTGCATATTCACTGCACTGACCGGCAAACAGCCAATCACAGACACTCAAACTCTGTGAGCACCTCTATGATTGGCAGTCAGAGTGCATTTCTACAATCTGGATGGGGATTGTGCTGGTAGCCATACACATTGTTGTATGGCAACCAACCTGCCGTCATAGGGAGTTAAATAAATAAATAAAAAACTGTGCGGGGCTTCGCAGTATTTTTAAGTCTAGCCCAGTAAAAATGGACAGCTGCGAGCTGCCACCCTCAGCTACGTAATTGTACCTTGGCTTGCAAAAAAAAAGTATGGGCTCCGCCCTATTTTTGATTGCCGGCCAAGGTAAAACTAGGCAGCTGATCGCTGGTATTCTCAGTGGGGTGAGGACCCATTATTTTGGGGCCAGCACATGCTAAAGAATAGCAGCCTGCAGCCACCCCTGAAAATAGTACATTTATCGTAGCGTCAATTCCAGGTGCTTTACCAGGCTTTCCCAGTGGGCCTGGTGGTGGTGACACTTGGGTAATAAGGGCTTAACCTGATGGCAACGGTGTCTCATCATCATCATCCTCCACCTCTTGACACAGTACATCATATTTCTCAAAGTGGCTTTCTTCTGGCCGTGGGTGGTCAAATATTTGCACATTAGTGTCCGCCGCATCCTCAGATCCCTCTTGATTACTGGACAGTGAGAGACCACAGCTAACTAAAAGATGCGTATAAAACAGATCCTCGGAATGGCCAAGCTTGGGGTCATATCTCTCCTGTGACTCAGGATAGGGGTAGGAAGGAGGACCAGGTTGAGGATTGGATGTGCCAACCTTTTGCCTCACATCAAGACTTGACTCTGTGGATTTGTTGCTGCTTGAGAAATGAGTAGAGGTCTTGACTGCTATCCAAGACAGAATCTGCTTGCGCTCTTCTGGCTTCCAGACATGTTTATGTTCCAGTAGTCACTAGCAAAATTCTAGGATCCATTATCCCATTTTAATTCACTAGCCGCACAATCTCATATACATCAATTGATCAATTGATAAAGATTCATGGCAAATTTAACACCCACTGGTCTATAAATGCATATCAAGGGCCTCCTGACGAAGCGGTGAACGAAACGTTGAGGTGCTGGGCAGTGTGGAGTGGTAGGCAGACAATTCACGGGGTCATGTAAATCTTGATCTGGGCAAATGTACAATAAGATGTATATTGGGAATCTTCACAGTGTATCTCCCATATCCCTGGTCCTTAAGTGAGGACATTGTAGGGGAAAAGGGGAGTCACAGGATTCATTGGATTACTATATATTTATCTTATGCTGGCAAAACTTTAATTGTACTGTGTTATGGTATGTAAACCTGTAATGTAATTATGAAGCTGTAACCACAATGTCTTGGGGTTGTTTTAGGGTATGGTTTTAAAAGTGACTCACCGTAGCCGGGTCTTCATGTCTTCGGGAGTTGCTTCTCCCGTCACGGTTCTGCGCCCAAGGCTGTGGAGCCCGGTGGTCAGATCAAAATGAGGGGACTTGAACGGATGGGGGTTAATTCTTCTTATTGTGACGCCACCTGCGGGAATTCCGGTGATTTCACCGGCGCTGCTTGGGCCTCCGGGGGATGTACGGCAGCTAGATGGGACGCTCCCCACAGGATGAGCGGGAGTCCCCAGGGCCAGGAGCTGCACTTGGTGGGGTATGGCAGCTCAGTAATTACTGATTATTAGTCCAGGAATAACGCTCAGACACATAGAGTCTTTTGGTACCTTTACTGTTGATACCAGGTACACTCGGACCGGGTGATGAGGTTGTCACTCCTGGAGTTTCCACAGTAAGCAGTGGTGTAGGCTTCCTTCTATGCTGTTCTGGTGAGGCCTGGTGGATTTGGAATCCTGCCGGACCGGGTTGCACGTTCTGGTAGAACGGGATTCACCTGTGTTAGCTGCACTGAGGGCACTATAAAAGGGAGGAGGTAAATTTTACCCTCTTTCCTGGGCTCTCATCTGGTGGTGCTTCAGGTGTACCGAGAGCTAGACTCCCTGGTTGCGGTGCTGGTTTCTCTGTGGGTTACGTTGTAGTTCCTACAACTCGGTTACAGTAACCGGATTTTTAGGGAGAGTTAGGGTAACTCTTCTATCCCTGAGAGGTGCTTTCCTCCTGTCCAATGACCCAAGTTGCAAGGGCCTAGTGTGGCTCCAGTACCAGTGACTGCACACTTCCTGCAGCTCTCCTAGCGTCTGCACACTCTGCTGTTTCTCCCTCCAGGACCCTATTTATAGGGGAAACTGGCTTAAGGTAACCAGTGGAGCTCCCCCTAGAGGCGTGGGGTGAAGCAGGGGTGTTCTAAAGGTGTTGTTAGTGGTGAATTCTGCTTACTGTGTACGTTCCAATTGTGTACCAAGAGTTTTGTGGTGCCCCAACCAGGGTGCCACAAAAGCCTCTGTAATCTGATTATGTACAATAAAATTGATATGTTTTTATAAATTTGCCGTGAATCTTTATATGGTTAAATGTTTACATTCCAGACCAGGAAATTTTGCCAGGAACATAGTGGATGCATTAAGCCTCTTCTGACCTGTCACAGACTAAGTGCCTTGTTAGCATTTTGTGTTTTCGTGACGTACTTGTGAGCTTTTGACAGCCCAAGCCAAGCTAATTGTGACCCCCCAAATGACAGGAGTATAAATGACCAGTGCATGCATTATACCAGGCAGCACAAAAGGCTAATACTGCTTTGGATTTTACAAGCACACCAGGACTGTATAAATTGCTGAGCTTTTGATGTCACAAACCAAGCAAACTGTCACCAACTAAAATGACAGGGGTAAAATGACCAATGTGTGCTTTATACCACTAAATGCTTGTAGTACTGCTTTGGATTTTACAAGCACACTAGGACTGTATAAATTAGTGAGCTTTTGACGGCACAAGCCAAGCAAACTGTCAACCCAAAAATGATAGGGGGAAAAATGACATGTGCGTGCTTTACGCCAGGCAGCACTAAAGGCTAGTACTGCTGATTTGAGAAGCACACTAGGACTGTATAAATGGGTGAGCTTTTGAAGTTCACAGTAGTTTGAGATATGAAAAGAGCTGTGGTATTCTGGTAATATGTAGATACTGGAACACTGCTTTAAACACACTGCCTTCCCACAAACTCTCCCTCCCTACAATGACCTAGTATACACTCCATGTAGCTCTGAAAAGAGCTTTTGTGTTATATATAAGTCTGAAACGCTCTCCCTAGAAGCTTCTCGCTCTCTCCATATACTACTAAGCTATTTTTGGATGCAATGTATGCAAGATAGCGGTGGCAGGGCTTTTATAGACTCTATGATGCTCCACAGCCAGCCAATCACAGTAATGCCACAACCAAGATGACTGCGGCATTACTGTGATTGGTTAACAAGCTCAGAATGTTTAGTGGCTGCAAATCAGACACCAAGCATGCTGGGTGGTAAAGTCGAATATTGTGAGGCGAGTGCACAAATCCTCACAATGTAACAAATAGCACGCACACCGCAAAAATCGATGCGAGTAGCAAATAGTAATTATTGCACTCGTTCATCACTAATCAAGTTCTTTTTTTCTGATAGGAGAAAAGTCCCAGGCAGAGATATCAGGACACATGGTTCTCCATCTTTATCAATGTGAAAACAGCCAACCTCACATACTTATGGCCGAGTGGCTGCACTAACAGCCAAATAAGTGGCTGAGTTATCTGACCGGGTTAAAAAAAACATGGCTGTAACTCATGAAAACCATTTATACAATATTCTTATACTGCAAAGCACTTACCGTATATACTCGTGTATAAGCTGACCCGTGTATAAGCCGACCCCCCTACTTTTGCCCCCAAAACCTGGGAAAACCTATTGACTCGTGTATAAGCCGAGGGTGGACTCCAGCACAGGTATACAGCCCCCAGCAGTGTGGTATACAGGCCCCCCAATGGTAGTATACAGCAGCCTCCCCAGTGGTAGTATACAGCAGCAGCCCCAGTGGTATATACAGCAGCAGCTCCAGTAGTTAGTATACAGCAGCCCCAGAGGTATATACAGCCCCAGTGGTAGTATACAGCATCCCCAGAGGTATATACAGCCCCAGTGGTAGTATACAGCATCCCCACAGGTAGTATACTGCAGCCCCAGAGGTAGTATACAGCAGCCCCAGAGGTAGTATACAGCAGCCCCAGAGGTAGTATACAGCAGCCCCAAAGGTATATACAGCAGCCCCAGTGGTAGTATACAGCAGCCCCACAGGTATATACAGCCCCAGTGGTAGTATACAGCAGCCCCACAGGTATATACAGCCCCAGTGGTAGTATACAGCAGCCCCACAGGTATATACAGCCCCAGTGGTAGTATACAGCAGCCCCACAGGTATATACAGCCCCAGTGGTAGTATACAGCAGCCCCAGAGGAATATACAGCCCCAGTGGTAGTATACAGCAGCCCCAGAGGTATATACAGCCCCAGTGGTAGTATACAGCAGCCCCAGAGGTATATACAGCCCCAGTGGTAGTATACAGCCCCAGAGGTATATACAGCCCCAGTGGTAGTATACAGCAGCCCCACAGGTATATACAGCCCCAGTAGTTAGTATACAGCAGCCCCACAGGTATATACAGCCCCAGTGGTAGTATACAGCAGCCCCACAGGTATATACAGCCCCAGTGTAGTATACAGCAGCCCCACAGGTATATACAGCCCCAGTGGTAGTATATAGCAGCCTCAGTGGTATATACAGCCCCAGTGGTAGTATACAGCAGCCCCAGAGGTATATACAGCCCAGTGTAGTATCCAGCAGGCCCAGTGGTAGAACACAGCCCCCCCTCCTTAATATGCGTCCCCCAGTATTAATAAACAGCCCCCCCTCCTTATCATGTCCCCCCCCCGGCTGCGGCAGCTGTTAAAATAACAAACACTTCATACATCACCTTTCGACGCAGCTCTCCGCTCCTCCGGTCCTCAGCGTCTCCGCTCGCGGCTTCTTCTTCCTTGATGTGCCGGCTTGTGACCGCGCGCAGGAAATGACGTCATCTCCTGCGCCCGGTCACATGACACAGGCACAACAAGGAAGAAGAAGCCGCGAGCGGAGACGCTGAGGACCGGAGGAGCGGAGAGCTGCGTCGGAAGGTGATGTATGAAGTGTTTGTTATTTTAACAGCTGCCGCAGCCGGGGGGGGACATGATAAGGAGGGGGGGGCTGTTTATTAATACTGGGGGACGCATATTAAGGAGAGGGGGCTGTGTAGTGCAATATGCACGGCATCCCCCCGCCGCTGATGGACAGGGGGATGCCGTGCATATTCATTGCACTAATGAGGCGGCCCCACGTGACCGCCTGCGGTCACCGCGGCCCCCTCCTGCCTCCTCCAGCCCCCGGTCACAGCTCCCCCCCCACAGCATACCGTATGACCCGTGTATAAGCCGAGGGGGGGACTTTTCAGCCCAATTTTTGGGCTGAAAAACTCGGCTTATACACGAGTATATACGGTATTTTGGAAGTTAAATGTAATGACTGCATGAAGGGCTGGATGACCATCACTTAGGCTGGTTTCACACTGCGGTTTTTCACTGATCAGGTTCGATCAGGTTTGTGTGCCAAAACCAGGAGAGGAACCAGGAGAGGAACTTGCAGAGAAAAACTATAATTGAAAGACTGACACCTGTTCTAGGTTTTGGAGACACTCCTGGTTTTGAAACACAAAATCTGATCGAACCTGACCTAATCTGACCGCAGTGTGAAACCAGCCTTAGACCTTAAAGGTGGGGTTACGCGTTTCAATATCGTTGCGATATCGCAATTCAATGGCGCGGGAGCGCGCATTTAGTGCACGTTTCTCCCGCATCGCATCGGAGGTTTACACGTTGCGATTTCTGAATCCAACGTCCGTACGATGTCTACGCCCCCAGCCCAGGGACGACCATTTAACATAGGAGTGAATGGGTGACGTTGAACTTCACATCGTAGTTGGGCTGTCAAACAGCACGATCCGGCTCCAATCTCCATTCAATATCGGAGCATTGAATAGCACGCTCATTCAATCCGCGATATCGCATTGACATCGTTCCTGCATCGTATTGGACGTTCACACCATACAACACAGGAACGATATCGGCTCCAACGATCGAACCACGTGACGTTTCATTGAAATTGGATGCCGATATCGCAACGTGTAAACCCCCCTTTACCCTCGGATCTCTTAGTTCTTATCAGCTGCCACAAATCTACATAAGGCTGGCTTCAGACTTGCAGATGCATCTGCAGCGTTTTGCATCCGCGTGCGCACAGATCACTAAGGGCGGGCAATGAGAGCACATGGTGGTCCGCAAGCATTTGCAGACCGCCGTGTGCACCATTATAAACATAGGGGCCGCGGTCTGCATGCAGATGCTTGCAGATGCATCTGCAAAACGCTGCAGATGCATCTGCAAGTCTGAAGGCAGCCTAAATGAGGTAGAATTTAACTAAAATCTCTTCACTTTTGACAAATACTCGAGACTTTACCCATGAAACTCACCTTTAGTTCCCAGAGCTTTGCCTCTAACCTGGAGACCTCTGTAATAGTTGGTTCTTCTCGTTACATGTCTCCATCTAGAAAATAATGAATTATATATAGAAAATTAATAATATTAGCTTGTTTGGTGACTTTCATACACTATGTAATTATTATTGTGTCTGTCACTAATATTTCATTTTTAGATCCAGTTGTGCTGATTAATTTACTATTATTTCTTTGACGTGCTCTTTTTAATAAAGATCTCCAAACCACGACATTTAGATAATAACATTTTGCTGTTGGTTGTGGTATTTAACATTTTAAGGCCCCACAATGTACCTGTGCATCAAGGATTGTATTACATAAAGCCTAGATTACCTGCAGGTACAGGGTGTATTATGATGAGAGAGCGGTCACCTCTGATCAACAGCAGAAAGCAGAGAAACATTGGGGTTAATCAATAATCAATAAGCTCCACTTACAATCAGCTGCAAGTTGCTTAAATTGGAACTGATCTGTCACCAGATTTCACATTATATATTGAATATACTATTGACCTGAAGCTATAGCATCGGGAGGGTGGTGACGTAGTGACATTACAACACTGGCAGTGTCTCCTGTGTCCCTTGATTCTAACCCCCCCCCCCCCCCCGCTCTCTCTTAATGTATGTAAATACATATATTTTTACTTAAAAATCTGAGTTTTTTTGTATTAATAAAGTGTTTAAATTCTTGGTCAAAAATGTGTAGGCAATGAAAAATACAGGGGAGCGCTATTTTTTTTTACTTATTTAAATAAATAATTTTAAAAAATTGGCATGCGCCTAGCTGTATTTTCTGTTGCCAGCCAAGGTAACTCAGGCAGCTGGAGGCTGTAATTTTCAGCATAGTGTGGCCCAAACATTGTAGGCCCCCACACTGAAAATTGCAGGCAACAGCCGCCCCAGAATTGGTGCCTCCATTAGAGACGCCAAAACTGGCAGTTACCCCGCTCTTCCAGATGCCGTGTAGCGATGGCAGACTGGATAATAAAGGGGTTGATATCAGCATTTTTTGGCAGCTGGTGTCAATGCCCTATTGTTAATTATTGCCATTAGCAATACTTTCAGTAAAGAGGAAAAAAACACAACGAGATAAATCCTTTATTACATAAAAAATAGACAGAGACACCTCGTTATCCACTTTATTAGCTCCCACCAAGTTCCCCTCCGATGTAATCCTATAATTACTGTAATTGTGCGGTGTGATGCATCATACAGCCACCGTCTTTGTATACCTAAATGTCCATGTGATTTAGTGTGCATGTGCTCTCTAGGGGTGAGTGGGCTGTGCGGGGGGTGAGCGGGGGCTGCGTGGGAAGTGAGCAGGGGTATTTGTGGGTGAGCCGGGGCTGTGCGGAGTGGGCGGGGGAATGAATGGGTGAGCGGTGGCTGTGTGGGGGGGTGGGGTCATGGGTGGTGAGTGGTGGCTGTGCAGGATGAGTGGGTGTATTGGGGATAAGTGGGGCATTGGTGGGTAAGCGGGGGCATTGGAGGGTAACCGGGGGCATTGGGAGCAAGCAGAGCTATGCAAGGGGTTGAGCGGGTGGCTGTGCAAAGGAGGGGTAAGCAGTGGCTGTGCAAGGGCAGTGAGCAGTGGCTGTTCGGGGTGAGCGGGGGCATTGGTGAGTGGGGCTGTGCAGGAGCAGTGCAATAAGAGTGGGAGTATTGAGGCAATGTGGGGTGAGCAGAGGCATTGCGGGGTGAGCAGTGGCATTGCGGGGTGAGTGGGGCAGTGGGGGTGAGTGGGGGCAGCGGGGGGTGAGCAGGGGCATTGGGGGTGAGCAAGGGCAGTGGGGGGTAAGCGGGGGCATTGCGGAGTGAGCGGCGGGCAGTGGGAATGAGCGGGGGCAGTGGGGGGTGATTTGAAGCATTGCAGGGTGAGCGGGGCAGTGGGGAGTGAGCGGATGCAGTGGAGGGTGAGTAGGGGCAGTGGGGGCTGATTGGAGATATTGCAGGGTGAGCGGGAGCAGTGGGAGCAGTTGGGGGTGAGCGGGGGCAGTGGGGGGTGAACAGGAAAAGTGGGGGTGAGCAGGGGCATTGCAGGGTGAGCGGGGCAGTGGGGCTGAGTGGCGGAGCATTGGGGAGTGAGCAGTGGGATGGAGTGGCTCTAGTCCATGCTCTTGTCCACCCGCCGTCCTGCAGGCTCCAACACAAACACGCCCCCTGGACATTCTGTGGTTGGATAGGTGATATCTGGGTAACCATGCAAAACGTTGACAGGATGTATATTACAAACTGTCAACATTTTGCAGCCTAGATACACATGTAAATTATAGAAAAACAAACAAACAACCTCTTTAATATTAGGATTACACAGCCAGTCTGACATGGATTTTCAGAAGTAAGTACAGCAGATGGAATAGATCTAATCAATACCGTACAATTCAGATTGTAATGTGAAATCTGATGAACGACCCATATAAAATTAATGCTTGGGATCTGGAGCTCTGTGTAAAGGGCCCGTCACACACTACAATATCGTGAACGATATCGTTGAAACGTCACGGGTTTTGAGGCGTTCAAACGACGTCGTAACAACGTCGTAGCGTGTGACACGTCGATACGACCAGCGATAAGTCGGATGATTGTTGATCGCAGGTTTATGAACCGGACCATAAATCAGTTTTTCGTCCATTCAACCTGCAGCATCGGCCTGTGTGACATCTTGATAATGATGTCATTAACGACTTCGCCTATTCAGAACATAGGAATATAGGCATCCAAACGACTGCTAATATCGTTCACTTGTCGTGGAGTCGTTGCTGCGTCGTTCATGATATCTGTACGTGTGACAACTCACTAGCGATCAAAAAATGTCGTTCAAGTGATCCAGGTCAAGTCGGATCGTTGATCAGATGGCTCGGACGTTGAAGTGTGTGACGGGCCCTTTAGAAATATGGAGCTACTATCTAATTTATAAATCTGAGTGTATCATAGCTATGCCCCTCCACATAGCCCCACCCACTTTAGAGTTCCACCCCCACATAGCCACATCCCCTCCACAGAGACACGCCCACTTCATATATCCGCCTATCCACAAAGCCCTTCCCTCTTCATAATTCTGCTCCTCCATATATCTCCGCCCCCTGCTTAGCCCCCCTTTATGTATTTATCATAGCTCTGCCCCCTCCAGATAGCCCCACCAACTTTATAGAACAGCCCTTTTGATATCTTTACCCTTTATAGCCCCGCCCCTTCATGGATGCATATGGTTTTGCCCCTTCTGGTTAGCCCAACCCCTTTATTACTCCCCCTTTATTATTGTGATGTCACAGTAGAATGTTAGCCTAAGTGTACAAATAGCCCCGCCCCTTTCATGGATGAATGTGGTTCTGCCACTCCGGGAAATGATTTGATGTGCAAAATAATCATTCTATTTTGTTATAACTAAGAACATTTAGTTACCATCCTCAGTATACCGCAATAGATCGCAAACAACTCCCAGTATACAGCAGGAGGCCGCACACTGATCCCAGTATACAGCAGGAGATCGCAAACAACCACAGTATACAACAGGAGGGAGCACACAGCCCCCAGTATATAGCAAGAGGAAGCACACAGCCTCCAGTATACAGCAAGAGGCCACACACAGCCCCCAGTATACAGCAGGAGGCAGCACATAGCTCCCACTATACAGCAGGAGGCCGCATATCGACCCAGTATACAGTAGGGGATTGCAAACAACCACAGTATACAGCAGGAGGCAGCACAAAGCCCCCAGTATACAGCAGGAGGCCGCAAACAGCCCACAGTATATAGCAGGAGGTCACACATAGCCCCCAATATATAGCAGATTGCAAACAACCCCAGTGTACAGCGGGAGGCCGCACACAGCCCTCAGTATATAGCAAGAGGCCGCACACAGCCCCCAGTATACAGCAGAAGGCTGCACATAGCCCCCAGTATACAGCAGAAGATCGCAAACAACTCCAGTATATAGCAGGAGGCCGCACACAGCCCCAATATACAGCAGGAGATTGCAAAAAAACCCAGTATACAGCAGGAGGCCGCACACAGCCCTCAGTATATAGCAAGAGACTTCTCACTGACCCCAGTACATAGCAAGAGGCTGCACACTGACCCCAGTATACAGGAGGAGGCCGCACACAGCTCCCAGTATGCAGCAGGAGGCATCACACAGCCCCAGTATACAGTAGAAGGCAGCACACAGCCCCTAGTATACAGCAGGAGGCAGCACACAGCCCTCAGTATACACCAGGAGGCTGCACACAGACCCCAGTATATAGCAAGAGGCTGCATACTGCCCCCAGTATACAACAGAAGGTCGTACACAGCTCCCAGTGTACAGTAGAAGGCCGCACACAGCCCCCAGCATACAGCAGGAGACCGTACATAGCTCCAAGTATACAGCAGGAGGCTGCACACAGCCCCAAGTATATAGCAGGAGGCTGCACACAGCCCCAATATACAGCAGGAGGCTGCACACAGCCCCCAGTATACAGCAGGAGGTCTATTTACTATGCCCGGCGACCTGGCTCTATAGCTAGTTCTTAATATAAAGCTATTCATGAAGAGAAAGAAAAAGAAAGCTTTGTGGAAAAAAGATGCTAGTAATAAGGAAAACAAAAGGCTTTATCTAAGAGCTGTGGGAGAATAGTGAGGGGACATTGCTAGAATACTCAGGTGAGGAACACTGGAAAAACACATGTGAGGAACACCTACCTCTTCATGGAGCTCAGCTTCTGTCGCCCACATGCACCGAGTTTTGCACTCCTGGGAGGATAAATCACAGTAAGTATAAGACACAGTCATATACAGTAATAACTTTTATTAGCATATGAAATATAATAAAAAGAAGTAGGGAAGGAGTATGGGGATTGCAAGAAGTCAGTAGGCACCGATCAAGATCAGCAATGCCCATTGGACCAGACTGTAGGTGAATATAATAAAAGCTCTTTTTTTATGTTATACCGATCGGTCTAAGGACTTATATACAGTATTCTAGACTGTAATATATAATTACCTAGTGGTGTCCGTCATTGACTTCCATCTATACGAGGCCATATCCCAGAAGGTACTCCACCACTGGAAGTATGCCAGAAGCCATATTGAGACACCCAAGTGATGGGTTTCCCAATGTGGCGCTCACTGGTGGTACCATCAGCAGAACACTAAAGCTTCAAACCCCACCATCTGCACGTCCACCACATGCCCGCACGCACGCCCAACCTCACGCTCGCCCGCCAGCACCATAGCTCATTGCCGCTCTCACCATTGCACCAGTGCACTCACCCCCACCCACCGCTGCTAGGAAACTCTGAGGCTCTGTTTGCAGCCTGTCCAGGAAGAGATGGGGTTCGGGTGCCCTTCCTTCAAAAGGAAACTGAAGACTCCCCACTGTATCCTCATCCATCCCTTGTAGACTGTGAGACCTCCGGGCAGGGTCTTCCCCCCTCAAATACTGTATCCTCATTCATCCCTTGTAGACTGTGAGCCCTTGTGGGCAGGGTCTTCTCCCCTCACCTACTGTATCCTCACCCATCCCTTGTAGATTGTGAGCCCTCGTGGTCAGGGTCCCCTCACCTACTGTATCCTCACCCATCCCTTGTAGACTGTGAGCCCTCATGTATAGAGTCCTCTATCCTCACCTACTGTATCCTCACCCATGCTTTGTAAACTGTGAGCCCTCGTGGTCAGGGTCCCCTCACCTACTGTATCCTCACCCATCCCTTGTAGACTGTGAGCCCTCATGTATAGAGTCCTCTATCCTCACCTATTGTATCTTCACCCATCCCTTGTATACTGTGAGCCCTCGTGTATAGAGTCCTCTATCCTCACCTACTGTATCCTCACCCATCCCTTGTAGACTGTGAGTCCTCGATGGCAGGGTCCTATCTCCTCACCTACTGTATCCTCACCCATTCCTTGTAGACTATGAGCCCTTGTGTATAGAGTCCTCTATACTCACCTACTGTATCCTCACCCATCCCTTGCAGACTGAGTCCTCGTGGGCAGGGTCCTATCTCCTCACCTACTGTATCCTCACCCATTCCTTGTAGACTATGAGCCCTTGTGTATAGAGTACTCTATCCTCACCTACTGTATCCTCACCAATCCCTTGTAGACTGTGAGTCCTCGTGGGCAGGGTCCTCTCTCCTCACCTACTGTATCCTCACCCATCCCTTGTAGACTGTGAGCCCTCGTGTATAGAGTCCTCTATCCTCACCTACTGTATCCTCACCTATCCCTTGTAGACTGTGAGCCCTCAGGGGCAGGGTACTCTCCCCTCACCTACTGTATCCTCACCCATCCCATGTAGACTGTGAGCCCCTGTGTATAGAGTCCTCTATCCTCACCTACTTTATCTTCACCCATGCTTTGTAAACTGTGAGCCCTCGTGGGCATGGTCACCTTACCTACTGTATCCTCACCCATCCCATGTAGACTGTGAGTCCTCATGTATAGAGTACTCTATCCTCACCTACTGTATCCTCACCAATCCCTTGTAGACTGTGAGTCCTCGTGGGCAGGGTCCTCTCTCCTCACCTACTGTATCCTCACCCATCCCTTGTAGACTGTGAGTCCTCGTGGGCAGGGTCCTCTCTCCTCACCTACTGTATCCTCACCCATCCCTTGTAAACTGTGAGCCCTTGTTGGCAGGGTCCTCTCTCCCCCTTTACCTCTGTGTGCCTTTTATTGTTCATGATTATTGTACTAGTCTATGTTTGCCCTTTTCACATGCCAAATCTGACAGGTGTACATCAATTCTAAATCAACACCAAGAAAGATTCCATCGGGCTTCGCCCCTGGTGCGGTTTGCTTTTTGACAAGTATATCTTTGTACATATTATATACAGGTAGAAGTCGATCTTACCAGCTCCTCCATCATTCGCTGCGCTGCCACCTCTAATGTCTTGTTCTCCTCCAGTAATTCGGCATTCTCAATCTGCAGACTAAACAGAAAAGTGATCATTGAGAATCTCTTTACAGGAATGGTAAATTGGTGACAGGTTCAATACTAATTTCACCCGCTTGACATAGGCCTACTCTCCAGGGTAATGTTAGTTAATTTCTTTTTCTTAGTAATGAAGTTCAAATAACTTTATTTTAGTCTGTTTAATATAATGTAATTGATGTTTTAAAATTGTTGTTTGTCAATTTAAAAATGTATTAGAAAATAAATTGTTGGAGGGGCCCCAAGATGTCAAATGCCTGAGGGCCTCCACAGGGTTTATTAGTGTTAACATTAAGTCAAAAGAAAAGTTGGAATTTTTGACTGCGCTACCATATAAATAAACAAAAAGATTATTTGCAGTTGATACTGATTTTTATTTCCCAACGCGTTTCAAGGCACTCTGGCCCCTTCATCAGGGTAAAAACCACCGATGTACATCCTGATGAAGGGGCCAGAGTGCCTTGAAACATGGTGAGAAATAAAAATCACTATCAACTGCAAAGACTCTTTTTGTTTTTTATATGGTAGCGCAGTCAAAAATTCCACTTTTCTTTTGATTTAATGTTAGATCTTTTTTTGGAAGACTGCTGCAACCATTTGGATTGGATATATATGAGTATATAGTGGTTTTGACTTTCACAACCACATAAGGTGAACACGCTATATTATTTTAATATCCAATTGTGAAAAGGGTAACACCCTATGGAGGCGCCATATTTTTCCTTTTCTAGGTTTTTACCAGGGTTTATTAGTGAAGAGTTTATTAACATACTTCAATAATGCTTATAGAGAGGAGAGATGGGGGCGCTGGGGCCAAGTATTTGTGTGTTATTCTTGTGTTTCTGTGGGCTTCCTCTGGGTATTCCTCTGAAGGCGACACAGGTAAGCAAATATTCATAAACAACCCCATGATGCACCGAAAATCCATAAGACAATTGCTTAGTATTATATATACACTAGATTTGAGCCCAATACTATGACATCATGGGATATCTCAAAAGGGGGTGGGCTCTGTGGTGCTGGGGTGGCGGCCATTACTGCCCCCTGTGCAGTGTCTCTCCTGTTTTTTCCCCCTCGCTCTCTGCCCCCTGTGCATGGTCTCTGCTCCCCCTGTGGTCATTCTCTGTCCCCTCTGTGATTGCTCTCTGCTCCACCTGTGATTGCTCTCTGCTCCACCTGTGATTGCTCTCTGCTCCACCTGTGGTCGCTCTCTGCGCCCCCTGTGGTCGCATCTGCCCCCCTGTGCTCGTTCTCTGCGCCCCCTGTGCTCGTTCTCATGCGGCAGTGGCATGAGAAAGAGAATAATGGCATGAAGAACTCATGCTATTCCTTATTCGGCGGGCTGCGGGTTAAGCTGGCTGTGAGAAGAGCGGGATGACTGGCTGTGAGATGGACAAGGCAAGTGGGGTGACAGCAGACTGAGTGGGGCAAGAGCGTGCTAAGTGGGGCAAGAGCGTGCTGACTGGAAGAGAGCGGGGTGAGTGGAAGAGAGCTGAGTGGAGTGAAAGTGTGGTAAGAGCGGGCTGAGTGGGGTGCGAGGTGGAAGCAGGCTGAGCAGTGTGGTGAGAGGTGAGGAGGACGGGTGAGGGCGGGGGGTGAGAGCAGGGTGAGAGCAGGCAGAGCGGGATGAGAGCAGGCAGACGGGATATGAAAAGCAGGAGAGCGGGATGAGAGCAGGTAGAGTGAGGTTAGAGTAGGCAGAGTGGGATGAGAGCGGACAGAGCAAGGTGAAAGCGGACAGAGCAGGGTGAGAGCGGACAGAGCAGGGTGACAGCGGACAGAGCAGGGTGAGGGCGGACAGATCAGGGTGAGAGGCGGACAGAGCGGGTGAGGGCGGACAGTGGGTGAGAGTGGGTGAGAGCGGAAAGAGGGGGTGAGAGCAGACAGAGTGGGATGAGAGCGGACAGAGCAAGGTGAAAGCGGACACCGCAGGGTGAGAGCGGACAGAGCAGGGTGACAGCGGACAGAGCAGGGTAAGAATGGACACAGCATGGTGAGAGCAGACAGAGCAGGTGAGAGTGGACAGAGCAGGGTGAGAGTGGACAGAGCAGAGTGAGAGCGGACAGAGTGGGTGAGAGCGGACAGAGCAAGGAGAGAGAGGACAAAGCAGAGTGAGAGCAGACAGAGTGGGTGAGAGTGGAAAGAGCAAGGTGAGAGCGGACAGAGCAGGGTGAGAGCGGACAGAGCAGGGTGAGAGCGGACAGAGCAAGGTGGAGAGCGGACAGAGCAGGGTGAGAGCAGCACAGAGTGGGTGAGAGCAGACAGAAAGGGGAAAGCGAACAGAGCAGGGTGAGAGCGGACAGAGCAGAGTGAGAACGGACAGAGCAGGGTGAGAGTGGACAGAGCAAGGTGAGAGCAGACAGAGCAGGGTGACAGGGGGCAGAGCAGGGAGAGAGCGGAAAGTGTGGGTGAGAGCGGACAGAGCAGGGTAAGAGCGGACAGAGCAGGGTGAGAGCAGACAGCGAGGTGAGAGCAGGCTGAGTGTGTGTGCAGTAATGAGAGTGGGCTGAGCACTGGCTGTATGGGGTGAGAGTGGGCAGAGCGAGGTGAGAACTGGCTGAGAGGGATGAGAGCGGGACAAGCAGCTAGGCTGAGTGGTGTGTGAGAGCAGGTTGAGTGGGCAAGAGCTGTACTTACATTACAGTTTTCCGGTTGGGGGGGGGGGGGGTGATTGGGCAGACTGCTGGGAGCGGGCGGGGAGAGCATGCAGCAGGATGCGGCTGCCATATTTCCATCCTCATCACTTGGGGTGAGAGCAGGAGCAGGCAGAGTGGGGTGAGAGCAGGGTGAGAGTGGACAGATCAGGGTGAGAGCGGACAGAGCGGTGTGAGAGCGGACAGAGCGGGTGAGAGCAGGCAGCTTGGGATGAGAGCGAGCAGAGCAAGGTGAGAGCGGACAGAGCTGGGTGAGAGCGGACAGAGCAGGGTGACAGCGGACAGAGCACGGTAAGAGTGGACAGAGCAGGGTGAGAGTGGACAGAGCAGGGTGAAAGTGGACAGATCAGGGTGAGAGCGGACAAAGCGGGTGAGAGCGGACAGAGCGGGTGAGAGCGGACAGAGTGGGTGAGAGCGGGTTAGAGCGGAAAGAGTGGGTGAGAGCAGACAGAGTGGGATGAGAGCGGACAGAGCAGGGTGAGAGTGGACAGAGCAGGGTGACAGCGGACAGAGCAGGGTAAGAGTGGACAGAGCAGGGTGAGAGTGGACAGAGCAGGGTGAAAGTGGACAGATCAGGGTGAGAGCGGACAAAGCGGGTGAGAGCGGACAGAGGGGTGAGAGCGGACAGAGTGGGTGAGAGCGGGTTAGAGCGGAAAGAGTGGGTGAGAGCAGACAGAGTGGGATGAGAGCGAACAGAGCAGAGTGAGAGCGGACAGAGCAGGGTGAGAGCGGACAGAGCAAGGTGAGAGCGGACAGAGCAGGGTGAGAGGGGGCAAAGCAGGGAGAGAGCGGAAAGAGTGGGTGAGAGCGGACAGAGCAGGATGAGAGCGGACAGAGCAGTGTGAGAGCAGACAGCGAGGTGAGAGCAGGCTGTGGTGGGGGTGAGGCAGGGTGAGAGCGGGCTGAGTGGTGTGCAGTATGAGAGTGGGCTGAGCACTGGCTGTATGGGGTGAGAGTGGGCAGAGCGAGGTGAAAACCGGCTGAGAGGGATGAGAGCGGGACGAGCAGAAGGCTGAGTGGTGTGAGAGCAGGTTGAGTGGCAAGAGTTGTACTTACATTACAGTTTTCCGGTAGAGGGGGTGATTGGGCAGACTGCTGGGAGCGGGCGGGGAGAGCATGCAGCAGGATGCGGCTGCCATATTTCCATCCTCATAACTTGGGGTGAGAGCAGGAGCAGGCAGAGTGGGGTGAGAGCAGGGTGAAAGTGGACAGATCAGGGTGAGAGCGGACATAGCGGGTGAGAGCGGACAGAGCGGGTGGAGAGCGGACAGAGTGGGTGAGAGCAGGTGAGAGCGGAAAGAGTTGGTGAGAGCAGACAGAGGGGGATGAGAGCGGACAGAGCAAGGTGAAAGCGGACAGAGCAGGGTGAGAGCGGACAGAGCAGAGTGACAGCGGACAGAGCAGGGTGACAGCAGACAGAGCAGGGTAAGAGTGGATAGAGCAGGGTGAGAGCAGACAGACCAAGGTGAGAGAGGACATAGCAGGGTGAGAGTGGACAGAGCAGAGTGAGAGCGGACAGAGTGGGTGAGAGCGGACAGAGCAAGGTGAGAGCGGACAGAGCAGAGTGAGAGCAGACAGAGTGGGTGAGAGTGGAAAGAGCAAGGTGAGAGTGAACAGAGCAAGGTGAGAGTGGACAGAGCATGATGAGAATGGACAGAGCAGGATGAGAGCAGAGAGAGCAGGGTGAGAGCGAACAGAGCAGGGTGAGAGCGGACAGAGCAGAGTGAGAGCGGACAGAGCAGGGTGAGAGCGGACAGAGCAAGGTGAGAGCGGACAGAGCAGGGTGAGAGGGGGCAAAGCAGGGAGAGGGTGGAAAGAGTGGGTGAGAGCGGACAGAGCAGGATGAGAGCGGACAGAGCAAGGTGAGAGCAGACAGTGAGGTGAGAGCAGGCTGTGGTGGGTGAGAGCAGGGTGAGAGCGGGCTGAGTGGTGTGCAGTATGAGAGTGGGCTGAGCACTGGCTGTATGGGGTGAGAGTGGGCAGAGCGAGGTGAGAACCGGCTGAGAGGGATGAGAGCGGGACAAGCAGAAGGCTGAGTGGTGTGAGAGCAGGTTGAGTGGCAAGAGTTGTACTTACATTACAGTTTTCCGGTAGGGGGGGTGATTGGGCAGACTGCTGGGAGCGGGCGGGGAAAGCATGCAGCAGGATGCGGCTGCCATATTTCCATCCTCATAACTTGGGGTGAGAGCAGGAGCAGGCAGAGTGGGGTGAGAGCAGGGTGAAAGTGGACAGATCAGGGTGAGAGCGGACAGAGCGGGTGAGAGCGGGTGAGAGCAGACAGCGTGGGATGAGAGCGGACAGAGCAAGGTGAGAGCGGACAAAGCAGGGTGAGAACGGACAGAGCAGGGTGACAGCGGACAGAGCACGGTAAGAGTGGACAGAGCAGGGTGAGAGCGGACAGAGCAAGGTGAGAGTGGACAGAGCAGGATGAGAGTGGACAGAGCAGAGTGAGAGCGGACAGAGTGGGTGAGAGCAGACAGACCAAGGTGAGAGTGGACAAAGCAAGGTGAGAGTGGACAGAGCAGGTTGAGAGGGGGCAGAGCAGGATGAGAGCAGACAGCGAGGTGAGAACCGGCTGAGAGGGATGAGAGCATGACGAGCAGGCTGAGTGGTGTGAGAGCGGGCTGAGTGGTGTTGGAGCAGGTTGAGTGGCAAGAGCTGTACTTATATTACAGTTTTCCGGTGGGGGGTGATTGGGCGGACTGCTGGGAGTGGGCGGGGAGAGCATGCAGCAGGATGCGGCTGCCATATTTCCATCCTCATCACTTGGGTGTGAAAATATGGCGCTGCCGGAAGTGACATAGGCGGACAACCAGACAGAAATAAATGAGCCACTTCACAATTATATAATTACAGTAGTTGGGGGGCATGTACCACGATGAGGGACATATATACTGATTGTAAGACAGACACTATGATTATAAGACAGACCCCTTTTAACATTAAAAACAATTTTTTTTTTCATTTCTTTTCCTTCACCAAATGTGGGGGCGCATCTTATAATCCGGTGCATATTATAAATTGAAAGCTATGGTACTTACATTACAATGCTCAGGTCAAATTCTTCAAGTCGCCTCTCTAATTCTGCAACTTTATTTTGTAGAGCCTGCAAAAATATTGATAAAAAATTTAGCTTAGGCCGGTTTCACACCGGCCGGTGTATCAGCTTCTGCCTGGTGTTTTGCAGGAAACACCGGACAGAACCTGACAAGCCCGGATACAACAGAACCAGATACCGGATTCGGCAGATGGCAGGGTTCAGGCGCTGTCCCTGCAGAAATGTCAGGAGCACGTCTTGCGGGGAAGTAGCCGCGGTCCTGAAATCTCAGCAGGGGACAGCTCCAGTTACATAGTAACATAGTAACATAGTAACATAGTTTTTAAGGTTGAAGGAATACTTTAAGTCCATCTAGTTCAACCCGTAGCCTAACATGTTGATCCAGAGGTAGGCAAAAAAAACCCATGTGGGAACACTAGCTCCACATTGGGGAAAAAAATTCCTTCCTGACTCCAGATATGGCAATCAGACTAGTTCCCTGGATCAACGCCCTATCAAAGATTCTAGTATATATAACTGGTAATATTATAGTTTTCAAGAAAGGCATCCAGGCCCTTCTTAAATGTTAGTAGTGAGTCACTCATTCCAACATCATGTGGCAGAGAGTTCCATAGTCTCACTGCTCTTACAGTAAAGAATCTGCGTCTGTGATTATGATTAAACCTTCTTTCCTCCAGACGCAGAGGATGCCCCCTTGTCCCCGTCTCAGGCCTAAGAGTAAAGAGATCATTAGAAAGGTCTCTGTACTGTCCCCTCATATATTTATACATTATTATAAAATCACCCCCAAGCCTTCGTTTTTCAAAGCTAAATAACCCCAAGTTTAATAACCTGTCTTGGTATTGCAGACCCCTCAGTCCTCTAATAACCTTGGTCACTCTTCTCTGCACCCGCTCTAGATCAGCTATGTCTTTCGTATACACCGGAGACCAGAATTGTTACAGTATTCTAAATGTGGTCGCAATAGTGACTTGTATAGAGGTAAAATTATGTTCTCCTCATGAGCATCTATGCCTCTTTTAATGCATCCCATTATTTTATTTGCCTTTACAGCAGCTGCCTGACACTGGCCACTAAATGTGAGTTTGTCATCTACCCATACACCCAGGTCTTTTTCAGTGATAGTTTTGCCCAGTGTTTTACAATTAAGCACATAATTATACCTTTTGTTTCCTCTGCCCAAGTGCATGCCCTTACATTTATCCCCATTAAAGCTCATTTGCCATTTATCAGCCCAAGCTTCTAGTTTACATAAATCCTCCTGTAATATAAAATTGTCCTCATCTGTATTGATTACCCTGCAGAGTTTAGTGTCATCTGCAAATATTGAGATTCTACTCTGTATGCCCCCTACAAGGTCATTTATATTAAAAAGAAGCGGGCCCAACACTGACCCCTGTGGTACCCCACTGTTAACTGTGACCCATTCTGAGTGTGTTCCATTAATAACCACCCTTTGTTTCCTATCACTAAGCCAGTTGCTGAAGTTCAGCACTGCCGTCGCTGACCTTCAGCACCAGCCGTCCAGGAACCCCATAGATTCTCTGTCAGGCTGGCAGGATCTGGTTTGGTTACATTTTTGTGGACACAAAAATGCTGCCAGCTCCCCTTTTGTGTCTGGAGCAAAAACTGAATGCAGCCTGATGCTGCTGGACAGGGACACAACCGGATGGCAAATAGCTGCCATCTGGCCCTGTCCGGCACCATAGGTATGCATTGTGTCAAAACCGGGTCCAGGGCTGTCAGGTTCACACCGGACAGCCCCGGACCTGATCACACGTGGCGTGAAGCTGGCCTTAGAAGGAAGGAGTCATCCTGCAAAGAACATGATTTCTAGCATTATTATAATAATGTACGTTACCTCTTCATTAGATGTTATGTGGCTCACTTGAACTGACATGCTTTGCATGACGGCTTTGCTCTAGAATAGATATAAAAAGAATAAATTAGAATACGAGACGTTTCCGTTACCAAACCTTAACTGGTACCAGTTGGATTCTCCGGAAGCCAAGGCTCTGGCACCATACTGTGGTTCAGCAGGAGACATCCTAACTAGGAAGGAAATCTGGGCTAAGTTTCACACCTGGTTCAGGACCCAAACAGATGGGGAGGGGAGCACTGCTAGACTTAATATTAACCAACAGGCCAGACCGCTTATCAAATATATACGGGTTTGGGGTCACTTGGGTAATAGTGATCACAAAACAAAGAGATTCTGAGAATCTTTTTTCTGACCCATCACAAGGTTTTCTGGTACGGAGTTGGTGGTATGAAGTGGAACAAGTTATGGGTATTGTTACATCAACTTTCATTGTCTTTCCCTCAACTCAACCTCATTATCTTACATCTTGCGGGGAACAACCTGTATGAGGCCATAAATGTCCAACATGTAGACGTCTGCGTGGATATTTCCCTGTTAAAACTGCCAGACTAGCTTCCCAGTTTCCCTTGCCCATTTTACCTTCCTGCTTCCTTCCCCTCATCCGCTCCATGTGTGACAATTACCTATATATACACTTTTGTATAATGGTAAGATCACATCCTTCTCTGATAAAGTGTTTTTCTAGCACTATCCTCCTCTTTGACTTAATCTAAAATCTCCTTTTTGTTCTTTAAAAACCCTTCTATTGATGTGCTATTTGGACTTTAGCAATGGAAACCTAATATGAATAACCGGATATATTTGGATCTTCTGCTTCTATGAAATGTGGAGAAAAGATCAGCAATTCTTATTCTTTGTTAGATATTCACTATATGTACGGGCAATCTAAATTTCTGCGGAAGCTTAATTAAGATAAACGCAGCTTATGTCCATTATGGCAACAATGATTGGGTAATTTAAGCTTATTACCCTGGGACACCAACTCTTCTTACCTTCATATTGTAATAATATTACTAATGGTGAAAGTTGCACTGTACTTGCACTTAGGTGTCACATAGTAATTATATGTTTTTGTATTGTTCCTACTATGGATCAGAAGGTCCTTTTTAACTTTACTTGCACATAACTTCCGATCCTCACACGATCGCCTTCTCTCCTCCCGTCTTATCTCCTATTCCCACAACCGCATGCAAGACTTCTCTCGTGCATCCCCCATACTCTGGAACTCTCTACCCAACACATCAGACTCTCATCTACTGTGGAAACCTTCAAAAAGAACCTGAAGACCCATCTCCTCCTACAACCTACAACCTGCAGTCATCCTCAGTCCACTACACCACCGCAAAATCAGCTTTAACATTCCCACTGTATCCTCACCCATCCCTTGAAGACTGTGATCCCTCATGGGCAAGGTCCTCTCTGATCATCTACTGTATCCTCTCCCATCCTTTGTAGACTGTGAGCCCTCGTGGGCAGAGTCCTCTATCCTCAGCTACTGTATCCTCACCCATCCCTTGTAGACTGTGAGCCCTTGTGGGTAGGGTCCTCTCTCCTCACATACTGTATCCTTACCCATTGCTTGTGGACTGTCAGCCCTCGTGGGTAGTGTCCACTCTCCTCACTAGCTGTATCCTCACCCATCCCTTGTAGACTTTCAGCCCTCGCAGGCAGGGTCCTCTCTCCTCCGACATTGTATCCTCACCCATCCCTTGTAGACTGTGAGCCCTCACGGGCAGGTCCTCTCTCCTCATCTACTGTATCCTCACAAATCCCTTGTAGACTGTGAGCCCTCATGGGCAGGATCCTCTCCTCTCACCTACTATATCCTCACCCATCCCTTGTAGATTGTGAGCCCTCGTGGGCAGGGTCCTCTCCCCTCACCTACTGTATCCTCACCCATCCCTTGTAGACTGTGAGCCCTCATGGGCAGGGTCCTCTCCTCTCACCTACTGTATCCTCACCCATCCCTTGTAGATTGTGAGCTCTTGTGGGCAAGGTCCTCTTCCTCACATACTGTATCCTCACACAATCCTTGTAGACTGTGAGCCCTTGTTGGCCGGGTTCTCTTTCCTCACCCACTGTATCCTCACCCATCCCTTTTAGACTGAGCCCTCACAGGCAGGGTCCTCTCTCCTCACCTACTGTATCCTCACCGATTCATTGTAGACTGTGATTCCTTGTGAGCAGTGGCCTCTTTCTTCACCTACTGTATCCTCACCCATCTCTTGTAGACTGTGACCCTTGTGGGCAGGGTCCTCGTTCCTAACCTACTGTATCCTCACCCATCTCTTGTAGAGTGTAGCCCTCGCACGTAGGGTTCTCTCTCCTCACCTACTGTATCCTCACCCATCCCTTGTAGACTGTGAGCCCTTGAGGGCAGGGTCTCTCCCCTCCCTTACTGTATCCTCACACATCCCTTGTAGCCTGTAAGCTCTCTCAGGCAGGGTCCTTTTCCCAACTGTACCTGTTTAGCCTTGTATTGCTCATGATTTTTGTACTTGTCTATGTATGCCCTTTTCACAATGAAAGCACCATGGAATAAATTTCGCTATAATAATGCCGATCTTACCATCTCCTTCATCGCTCGGAGTGCTGTCTCCTCGGATTTTTTGCTCTCGTCCAGGTTCTGCTTTAGTTTATTGGACTCTTCCAGAAGCTCGGTCTTCTCTGTCTGCAAGCTAAACAGAAAAGTGATCATTGAAAATCTCTTCCATTTACTGGAATGGTTCAGCTAGAGCTCCTAAACTTGGGCAAGTAATTTTTCCAAGGGGCCACATGAGAGACAATGACTATTGGGATCTGAGTGTACTCAACCTTCCAGTGGGCCCGCAGTGTCTGCCAGTGCTCCATCTCCTGCTTCCTG
This sequence comes from Allobates femoralis, assembly GCA_033576535.1. Classification (NCBI taxonomy): domain Eukaryota; kingdom Metazoa; phylum Chordata; class Amphibia; order Anura; family Aromobatidae; genus Allobates; species Allobates femoralis. Next base: position 370,237,433 of record JARQOC010000004.1, read on the forward strand.
TCCTCAGTCCTGGTGTCTGTGAAAAAGGCCTTCCGGGTTCATGCTTAGGCCCCCTTTTCTCAGCGTGCCCTACCCGGAAAGTATTTAAGGCACCTTCCCCCACTGGGAGGCACTTGAACAATACAGTCTGATCCCTAGAGACACGTTGCTAGTTCTCAGGTCCCTGTCTTGTACCCTATGACCATTCCTGCTAACCTGTGTTTCGTCCTACTGCCTGCATCTGATTACATTTGCTGTACCACCATACCAGCCTGCACCTATCTACAACTACTGTGCCACCATACCAGCCTGCACCTATCTACAGCTACTGTGCCACCATACCAACCTACACCTCTCTACTGCTACTGTTACGCCATACCAGCCTGCACCAGTCTACAGCTACTGTGCCGCCATACCAACCTGCACCTGTCTACCGCTACTATACTGCCGTACCAGCCTGCACCTGTCTACCGCTACTGTGCCACCATACCAGCCTGCACCTGTCTACAGCTACTGTGCCGCCATACCAACCTGCAGCTGTCTACTTCTACTGTGCTGCCATACCAACCTGCACCTGTCTACAGCTACTGTGATGCCATTCCAGCCTGCACCTTTCTACAGCTACTGTGCTGCCATACCAACCTGCACCTGTCTACTGCTACTGTGCTGCCATACCAGCCTGCACTTGTCTACTGCTACTGTGCTGCCATACCAACCTGCACCTGTCTACCGCTACTGTGCCGCCATACCAACGTGCTCCTGTCTACAGCTACTGTGCCGCCATACCAGCCTACCCCTGCTGTGCCTGACACCTGCCTGCTCAGGCCGCACCGACTCAGAGACTCTGTCCTTGGGAGCCGACACTTCGGCTAGCCCTGTTCTCCCCAGCTTTAGTCTGTACAGTGTACTGGGCTTCACATAGTAATGACGTCATGATGCTGTAATGATTCCATTGCCATTGATGTGCTCTCATATGCACAGGCTCAGTGGTCGAAGTGGGAGCTGACACTGGTGAAATTGAGACACCGGAGTGGCCACATGGTGCTTGACACTACTGTATCGAGCCCTTTGGTTTTCCAGGTCCACAGGCAACACCGGGACAGGTAAATGTCTGCATGTGGCATGCGGGCCGCACATTGTCCAGGTCTAGTTTAGAATTATGTGACTAATATATAAAGCTGAGTGTATGTATGTGTGTGGGTGTTTGTGTATGTGGCATTAGCTCTGCCCACTGCACCTAGCCCTGCCCACTCCAGTTAGCCACACTCACTTCATAGTCCACCTCCTCACAGAACCAGAAAACATTCTATGGAGGGGAGGATCTAGAAGCAGAACCAGACAACATTCTATGGAGGAGGAGGATCTTGAGACAACATTCTATGGAGGGGGAGGAGCTATGGAGTCACATGTTAAACGTAGACTTTGCTGGATTGAAAGAAAATATTCTGGAGACTACAAACCCCCCAGATTATCAGATCTGTCTCTGTCATGTAGAGCTACCTATGGAGTCTGTAAGGAGACTTTTTTCCTACCTGATGTTCTTGGCCTGCAGTGATGCCACTTCTGCATTTTTGCATCTGATTTTTCCGCCGACTCCTCCATATCTTTGCACGATGTCGGCAGTCTTTCCAAGTTTTCATCCATGTCTTGGAATTAGCTGCTGTCGTATTCCTGTGTAAGTATAAGAACAGAGAAGAAAGTCATTGCATGTGCAGGAAAATGGCTCTCTGGCCTCCAATCTGTGCTGTCTCTTTGGCCCCCCATTTGTTGTCTCTATGCTCCTCCCATACGGTTGTTGTGCCCCCCCAATGTGGTGCATCTGCCTCCCCTGTGCTCGCCCTCATGCTGAGGGGAAGTATGAGCAGACTGGGGCAAAGCAAAGGCAGAGCTGGGCAGAGTGAGCATGGGCAGGGAGAGTGGGGCAGAGCAGAGTGGGGCAGAGCAGAGTGGGGCAGAGCAGAGATTTTGGCAGAGCAGAGTGGGGAAGAGCAGAGTGGGGAAGAGCAGAGTGGGGAAGAGCAGAGTGGGGCAGAGTGGAGTGGGGCAGAGTGGAGTGGGGCAGAGCTAGGGGAGAGCAGGGCAAAGCAGAGTGGAGTGGGGCAGAGTGGAGTGGCGTAGAGTAGAGTGGGGGCAGAGCAGGGGCAAAGTGGAGTGGGGCAGAGCAGGGCAGAATGGACTTGGACAGAGTGGTTTAGAGCAGAGTGGAGTGGGGCAGAGCAGAGTGGGGAGAGAAGAGGGGGGAGAGAAGAGGGGGGAGAGCAGACTAAAGTGGGGCAGAGTGGAGTGGGGCAGAGTGGGGTAGAGCAGAGTGGAGTGGGGCAGAGCGGAGGACGAGCTGCAGTACCTGACTGTTTGTGGTTATAGGATCTGTGATGACGTCATAGTCATGTGATGCAGTTCCGTTCATGATTGTTATGTCACCACAGGTCCTGTAAGTCAAGCGCAGCTTATCGGTGGGGGAATAGCTGGCACCTGGCTGCAGTGACGTGTTAGTGGGTGGGCATTTTCGGGCTACTGCATTCGGGGTGCCTGCTGAAGCCGCTTGTACCACCAGCGGGCTCCATATTGACACTTCCATCATCTGGGTGTATTAACATGGCTTCTGGCATGCTTCTAGGATGTCACACTGCATTTCGTGGACATCTGGACAGAAATGGATGACACACGCAAGTAAGTAATTATGTATATAGATGGAGGAATGTGGATGGTGCATTATAATATATGGAGCCAATTATTCTATATGGAAACCATTATACTATTTGGAGGCCTCTGTGGGGGCATGAAAATACTTGGAGGGCTCTGAGGGAGCCTTTATACTTTATGGAGGCCTATTTGAGCGCCGTGTTGGGGGCTATTATACAGTGTGAATAGGTGCAGGGGCCATTATACAGTATGTAGGCCCATTATACTACATGGAGGGCTATGTGGGGGTCACAGTTGGGGATCATACCGTGCTGGGATATTTGAGGGGGGTAGAGTATGGTCATCATACTGTGCATGTGGAGGAATTCCCTTTGGGGGATCATACAGTTTTTGTGGGGCACTTTTGTTGGCATACTTTATGGGGGCAATGAAGTTGTTAGATATGTAACCATGTGACCCAGCCTAATATTTTTTTTTTGGGGGGGCAATAAGAACTTCTACTATGGGTCTCCATGATTTCTCTGTATGTCCCTGGTGCAGGATGCATTGTCCCTTTCACATACGCATCTGCTGCAGGACTGATTGACCATAACTTACACACCACGTCCAGTACCGCTCCTCGGTACATACAGGCATTCAGCCATCTTTCTTCTGAGTGGAGGTTGGTTGATGGCGCTCGTCCCCCTTCCTGCTCCTACATCCCTTACTGAACCTAAATAGAAAGCCCCTGCTATTAGCTCCGGACAGCCCCATGTGCGGCGCTTGAGATTCGGGAGAAGGAGGTGTGGTCTGTTTACCAGCTTAGTGCAGTGGCGACTTGTTGATTCTCAGACTGCAAAGTTGTTGCATGTGGTGTGCGGACGGTGCGGCATGGTGGACATGTCTGACTAGTCAGTGCCAGGCAGCCGCCACATTGGAGCTGCCCAGAGTTTTGTAGGCGTGTGCCAGAGATATTAGGTTGGTAATCTGTGGTGCCCCACTGGTTGGGATGCCACAGAGGGGTACTGAACCCATAAAAGTGTGTGTAGTATTCCTGTGGCTGAGAAATTGGGATGCTTCATAAAGGACTCTCATTACACGCATCCACACACACCCTAGGTAGGTGACCGTGGGTGGACCCAATAAGGGAGGACCCAGTCCCATAGAAGGAGTGACAGGGTAGAAAATTGTGTGGGTGGGAGGAGCGTTAGTGAGACAGTGATTGAGCGGAGGCGGGGCCGTGAGGTCTGAAGGGGACCCTAGGGACACCAGGTGTTGCTGTGTGCCCGAATCCGGACACGGAATGACTACCAGCCAGAGGGGTTCAGTCCCGGAACAGAGGACCGGCTTCGATAGCGGTCCGGGTGTTTACCTCCGAGCCGCCGAACCAGAGGCCTGAGCTTCTTCAAGGAGTTTAGGCCGACACCCAGCGCACCCAGGAAAAGGCACCATGGAGGATCCCAAGGGCTCGGAGAGGAGTTACTCAGTTAGAGAAGGTCTGAGGGCGCTGGCTTTAGGCTCTGCACGCGGAGGCGCTGAGGAGACAGGAGAGAGCGCATGAAGGGACTGGACAGGAACAGCAGGCATTCCACCAAGGGACCCGAGTGCGGCATCCTAACTTCCAGCAACTACCCAGGCCTGGCAGACCCAAAAAGACTGTATTTAAAGAACTGCTAGTAAACCCGTTGCATGTTATAAACTGTGTGGTGTAATTTATTCCCCTGCGCCTGAGGAGTCGTCGACCTGTTTCACAACTCCCATCATTCACTACTGCCCCGGGGATCCCGCTCCGCCTACAGGGAGAAAATCCAATCTTGTTGCTTCACTATCACCCCGGAGGTCTGTTTCGCAGCGCTGGTAATCTTAATGGAGCTGTAGGAGGTGTCACAGGACACTATTTCTGCCATTTTTTTTTACTGTTCCCCTTTTCAGCGACCACCAGGACCACGGAACCAGGCAACAGGCCCCGTGACATCCCCAACTAAATCATCGCCTGGGACCGGGTACCTCATGGCCCTGGGGTGGGTCAGCTTTTGGCGTCACAAACAGGATCCCGTGCCCGGTAAATCCGGGTACTGTGCGCCTTGAACTTTGTTTAAACCAAACTTTGTTGCTGGGCCCCAAAATGGCGGGGACAGAGATTTAACAACATGTGCAGGCCTGGGGGCATGCCTCGGCCCCTCATCATGGGAGGACCATGCCAGAGGCGCAAAACTGCATGCCCGCCCCAATTGCCACCGGAAAACCAAGTGGGCAGGCCAGAGATTAAACTGCTCCTGCTGGAAACTACATAAGGTGGCAGGAAGGGTGCAGCACTAGAGAGACCACAAAGGCAAGGCACAGGTGTGGTCAACGAGTCAGAAAAAATGGCATCAAGCAGCTATGAGAGCCTGGCCCACAAGGTAAAGGAGGCAAGCAGCCCTGGAACCACTGAGCAGGGTGCCGCCTCGCTCCTGCAATGCAAAGGAGACAATGCCTTTTGGGAAGCCGCCTTGAAAGATCTCCGCACCCAGTTCAATGAGACCCTGGACTGGATCTTTAGGCGATGGAGCGCCCATGTCCATACCGAGTTATCCCAGCAGGCGGCGCAGAGAGAGTCCAGTGATCTGGAGCTGGAACCGAGGGCGAGAGACCAGTCCATGGTTGAGCCAGTGGAGACCAGCCATTGGACTTTAATGAATAATGTGTGAACTAATTACTGTGTTGAGATTCTGGACTGTTATCCGCTAAGCCAAAGGACTCTATAATATGTGCATTTCAGCGGCCTGGAGGTGATATGGACACTGCAGAAGTGACGGACACTACCACCGGGACTGCACTTGTGGCACCCCTGGGTCAAAGTGCCACAGTGTCATCACTGCCCCCGGGAGGTTATGTCACAAGGGAGAAACAAAGAGTATTCTCATCAGGCAACACACACACAACACCAACACCTCCAGGCCAGAAAGGGGAGACCAAGCCTGAGTTAAGGGTGAGCTTCCATATATATTCTGGTCTGGGGAGGAGCAAGTTAGTGCAGTTCCTGAGAGGGCAGTGAAGAGTTCAGTTCCTAAGAGGACTGTGAAGAAGACCTGGGTGTAAAGGAGCTTTACTAAGCTCATCCCAAGGTCTGCTAACAAACTCCAGGCCTAAGGCTAGGGTCTGAGGAAGGGAGAAGCAAGAACACACCTGGGAGACTGAGCAACTCCGTGCTCACCCCAGAGGAAAGGCGCATAGAATGGACACCAGAGTCCGAGACTGTGCAGGGTGTCACGTCCTGACAGTCAACACCGGAAAGCGGGGATTTCAAATACTCCAGCTACACTGTACCAGAGACACAGCAACGTACAAAGTTGAGAGACACTGAAACCCGGGAACAGGGTAGAGGAAAGGACTCGAGTTGCCTGTCATACCAGTACCTCTCAGGAAGAGACAGGGCCGGCAGCCTAGCTTACACAACAGCAGGAGCCAAATTGCAAGAGCAGCAAGGGAGTCAAAGACCCGGTCGTGTGAGAATAACCCCAAGTTGCTCTCAAGACTCCGTGGACAGGTTTTACCATCTGCTCCAGTAAAGGACTGAGAAAACTACAAAACAGTGAGTCTGCCTGTTACTTGCGGCCGTCGTCCTACATCTCACACATAGACTATTTACCCTGCCCTGGGGATTAGCTTTACGCATTGAGAGCCATCCCATCTCAGCTGCTACCCATCATCCCCGGAGATTCTGCAGCAGTGGTGGTTCCCACTGACCACATACTATGAGTGGCCTCATGACAACCTCTCCTCTATATATCCCCTTTTTCAACTCACGCCCAGGCCACAGGAACGGGTCACGACCCCCATGACTCCCCAGCAGCAGTAGCAACAATCCTGTTCCTGAGTACCCCACGGCCTGGGGCACCTCACATTGTAACCTGGCCCTGTTTTGGCTGTATTCGAATGTTTGAATTTTCTATTTTTCTTATTTGGTCCTGTTGACCCGGTAAAGTGGAAAGTAAAAATACCTCCCGTAAGGGAAGAAAAGCACTGAGTATAGTTACTGTTTGTGTGTTAATAAAAATGTTAATATCTAAAAAATGAGAATGCGCATAGGGTCTTATCCTTAATAGAAATCAAATCCCATACAGTATGAAAACTGCTCACCTGATATGGTTGTGAAGCCCACAACCAGCTTGATCGCTCAAACACAGCAGCCGCAGCCGGAACCGCACTTCCACAAACGTGGGGGTGAAACTCTATTAGGGACCAAGTGTCTTTCAGTCCGTGCCGCTGTTCAGATAAGTCCCAGAACCATTGGAGTGCTTTGAATAAAAGATCTTCAGTTTTATTTTCCTACGCGTTTCGGAGCTAAACACCCAGCTCCTTCCTCAGGGAATGACATGAGTATATGGTGAACAAACATTTATAAATACAAAGAAGCGCCAAAAAGATCAAAAAAAGCGCCAAATACTGAAATATGTCCATTGGAAAATACGTCACATTATGGGGAGGATACACACTGTGACATCACATTGTTTACAAACACCACGTAGTCAAATCTGTCAGATACAGAGAAAACAGTGATCAAAGTATATTACCAAATTACAATGTAGGAATATATATAATTATATGAACAGTAAGATTGTGGGTAGTGAAGAGGTAGATTTATAGCAAGAAAAAACATGAAAAACGTCTCTAATTATATGTGAAAAAAGTGTGTGCAAACTCATGCTGGGTAAGGAAAAAATGTGCAGAAAAGAGGATTAACCAATGATGTTCAGTCGCTCAACTCACAGAGCTATTTCAGGACAGATTAGGCTGCCTTCACATTTGCGTATGTGAACGCAGCTTATGCTGCGTACCCATACGCATTCAAACGCATGCGCACTGCGTTCCTATGTTTAACATAGGAATGCATAGTGCCTGCGTTTGGCAGCGTTTGCTGCGTTCGGGTGCGGATGCGGACCATATCTGCTCCTTCCGGTGTCCCGCGTCCGCACCCGGGACGCAGCATGTCGCATCCCTGGTGCGGACAAGAGTGTGTGATCTGTACGCAGGCATCCGCCTGTGCACAGATCACATATAGGAGTGAATGGGTGCGCACGGCGATCTGCAAGCATCTGCAGACCGCCGTGCGCTCCATTATAAACATAGGGGCCGCGGTCTGCATGCAGATGCTTGCAGATGCATCTGCAAAATGCTGCAGATGCATCTGCAAGTCTGAAGGCAGCCTAAGGCTGCCTTCACATTAGCGTTTGGCGCCGCAGCGTATGCTGCGTTCCCATACGCAGTCAAACGCATGCGCACTGCGTTCCTATGTTTAACATAGGAACGCATAGTGCCTGCGTTTGGCAGCGTTTGCTGCGTTCGGGTGCGGATGCGGACCATATCTGCTCCTTCCGGTGTCCCGCGTCCGCACCCGGGACTCAGCATGTCGCGTCTCTGGTGCGGGGAGAGTGTGTGATCTGTACGCAGGCATCCGCCTGCGCTCAGATCACTAATGGCGGGCAATGAGAGCGCACGGCGATCTGCAAGCATCTGCAGACCGCCGTGCTCTCCATTATAAACATAGGGGCCGCGGTCTGCATGCAGATGCTTGCAGATGCATCTGCAAAACGCTGCAGATGCATCTGCAATTCTGAAGGCAGCCTAAGAAACAGTGGTCTAGAGAGAATTAAGTGTATAAACTAGTGGGAAATGGATCAGAAATAAGAACCTCCTATTTTATGTTATATATATATGCATAAAGATTATAAAAGAGTGTAAATAAGAAAGTTGTATTTTTTGTGAAAGAATGTGCAGTACATTATTAAATTAAATGTCATATTTTTCTCTACGTACGGTATTCCCTCAGATCATCAAGAATCATGGAGTGGCAATTTCTCTGGACAAGATTAGTCTTATAAGTTAATAATTAATCAAAATCAATTTTATTTGAAATAAAAAACTATAAAATGTGTATATAAAATATTAAATGTTATGTTTTTCTCTATGTATTCCCTTAGATCATAAAGGGCAATTTATCTGGACAAGATTAGTATTAAAAATTAATAATTAATTAAAATCATTTTATCTAATATAATAGAAGCTCAGCTTCTATTTTCCTACAGGTCATTAATATGACATATTCAAATTCAATGTTGTTATAGCTAACAGCAGTTATTTATTAACCCGGGCGTAGCCGGGTACTACAGCTATCTAATATATAAAGCTGAATGTGTGTATGTGTGTATGTGTGTATATCCGGGATTGGCATCTACACCGTCGCAACTACAGCTACAAAAATTTGCACAGTTACACATCTGGACCCCGGGAGCGTCATAGGCTATGTTGTGAGGCGAAATTTTAACCCTGCGCGTTTCAGTTGACCAAACAATTTTGCCCCTATCTATATAATGGGGAAAAAGTGCATGGAAAAGTGTTGGAGGAAAATCGACAGCTGTCAGCTATAGAGACAAAATTTTGCACAGTCACACGTCTGGACCCCAGGAGCGTCATAGGCTATATTGTGAGGCGAAATTTTAACCCTGCGCATTCCAATTCACCAAACAATTTTGCCCCTATCTATATATGGGGAAAAAGTGACAGTTACCAGATGACAGTTGTGAATAAGAGGGGCTTAATGATAGCACCAAAGCCTAACAGCATATACCAGCATATAGTCACTAAGATGGGGCCCCAACATGAGATATTCACCACGCACGGCGACATGTATACACACCACATGCACACAAAGAGTAACAGCAAGTGTATAGTCGCTAAGGTGCAGCCCCAACATTGGATACTCACCACTCACCCGAACAAACACACACACACCACAAAGAGACACACAACACAGAGACACACACCTCCCCCAAGGGGACACACACTCTATAGCGACACATGCACTCACCCCACAGGACTCACACCTTAAAGAGACACACATAACACAGACACACACACCACACAGACACCCCCCCACAGGGACACACACACATAGCCACCCTATAGGGACACATGCACTCACCCCACAGGGACACACACACCACAAAGAGATACACACAACAGAGACACACACCACACAGACCCCCCCACACAGGGACACACACATACACACCCTATAGGGGCACATGCACACACCCCACAGGGACACACACACACACACCACAAAGAGACACACACAACACAGATACACACACACACACACACCACACAGACTCCCCCCACAGGGACACACACATACACTCCCTATAGGGACACACACACCACACAGACAAACACATATGTGCACAAATCACCTCACACAACTCGCCTCATACGTGTGCTATCTTTATTTTAAAAACATAAACATCTGATTACAAACAGCCAATGTGCAACACGTGCCATATAGGGAATTAAGGCAGATGTCAGTCACATGAGCCGTCTATTATGTGTATGTGTGAGGTAACATATACTGCCCGGCCAGGGGGAGGGATTACTGTTGGCTGGAGATTTATTAGGCTGCCTATAGCAACCAATCACAGCTCAGCTTCTATTTTCCTACAGGTCATTAATATGACATATTCAAATTCAATGTTGTTATAGCTAACAGCAGTTATTTATTAACCCGGGCGTAGCCGGGTACTACAGCTATCTAATATATAAAGCTGAATGTGTGTATGTGTGTATGTGTGTATATCCGGGATTGGCATCTACACCGTCGCAACTACAGCTACAAAAATTTGCACAGTTACACATCTGGACCCCGGGAGCGTCATAGGCTATGTTGTGAGGCGAAATTTTAACCCTGCGCGTTTCAGTTGACCAAACAATTTTGCCCCTATCTATATAATGGGGAAAAAGTGCATGGAAAAGTGTTGGAGGAAAATCGACAGCTGTCAGCTATAGAGACAAAATTTTGCACAGTCACACGTCTGGACCCCAGGAGCGTCATAGGCTATATTGTGAGGCGAAATTTTAACCCTGCGCATTCCAATTCACCAAACAATTTTGCCCCTATCTATATATGGGGAAAAAGTGACAGTTACCAGATGACAGTTGTGAATAAGAGGGGCTTAATGATAGCACCAAAGCCTAACAGCATATACCAGCATATAGTCACTAAGATGGGGCCCCAACATGAGATATTCACCACGCACGGCGACATGTATACACACCACATGCACACAAAGAGTAACAGCAAGTGTATAGTCGCTAAGGTGCAGCCCCAACATTGGATACTCACCACTCACCCGAACAAACACACACACACACCACAAAGAGACACACAACACAAAGACACACACCTCCCCCAAGGGGACACACACTCTATAGCGACACATGCACTCACCCCACAGGGACTCACACCTTAAAGAGACACACATAACACAGACACACACACCACACAGACACCCCCCCACAGGGACACACACACATAGCCACCCTATAGGGACACATGCACTCACCCCACAGGGACACACACACCACAAAGAGATACACACAACAGAGACACACACCACACAGACCCCCCCACACAGGGACACACACATACACACCCTATAGGGGCACATGCACACACCCCACAGGGACACACACACACACACCACAAAGAGACACACACAACACAGATACACACACACACACACACCCACACAGACTCCCCCCACAGGGACACACACATACACTCCCTATAGGGACACACACACCACACAGACAAACACATATGTGCACAAATCACCTCACACAACTCGCCTCATACGTGTGCTATCTTTATTTTAAAAACATAAACATCTGATTACAAACAGCCAATGTGCAACACGTGCCATATAGGGAATTAAGGCAGATGTCAGTCACATGAGCCGTCTATTATGTGTATGTGTGAGGTAACATATACTGCCCGGCCAGGGGGAGGGATTACTGTTGGCTGGAGATTTATTAGGCTGCCTATAGCAACCAATCACAGCTCAGCTTCTATTTTCCTACAGGTCATTAATATGACATATTCAAATTCAATGTTGTTATAGCTAACAGCAGTTATTTATTAACCCGGGCGTAGCCGGGTACTACAGCTATCTAATATATAAAGCTGAATGTGTGTATGTGTGTATGTGTGTATGTGTGTGTGTGTATATCCAGGATTGGCATCTACACCGTCGCAGCTACAGCCGCAAAATTTTGCAGAGTTACACGTCTGGACCCCGAGAGCGTCATAGGCTATGTTGTGAGGCGAAATTTTAACCCTGCGCGTTCCAGTTCACCAAACAATTTTGCCCCTATCTACATAATGGGAAAAAAGGGAAAGGAAACGTGTGGGAGGAAAATCGACAGCTGTCAGCTATAGAGACAAAATTTTGCACAGTCACACGTCTGGACCCCAGGAGCGTCATAGGCTATATTGTGAGGCAAAATTTTAACCCTGCGCATTCCAATTCACCAAACAATTTTGCCCCTATCGACATAATGGGGAAAAAGTGACAGTTACCAGTTGACAGTTGTGAATGAGAGGGCTTAATGATAGCACCAAAGACTAACAGCACATACCAGCATATAGTCACTAAGGTGGGCCCCAACATGAGATATTCACCACACACAGGGACATGTATACACCACACGCACACAAAGTAACAGCAAGTGCATAGTCGCTAAAGTGCAGCCCCAACATTGGATACTCACCACGCACCCGAACAAACACACACCACAAAGAGACACACACAACACAGAGACACACACCCCCAAGGGGACACACACACACACTCTATAGCGACACATGCACTCACCCCACAGGGACACACACACACACACCACAAAGAGACACACACAACAGAGACACACACCACACAGACCCCCCCCACAGGGACACACACATACACACCCTATAGGGGCACATGCACTCACCCCACAGGGACACACACACACACACCACAAAGAGACACACACAACAGAGACACATACCACACAGACCCCATCCCACAGGGACACACACATACACACCCCAGAGACACACACATAACACAGACACACACCACACAGACCCCCCCCCACAGGGACACACACATAGCCACCCTATAGGGACTCATGCACTCACCCCACAGGGACACACACACACACACCACAAAGAGACACACACAACAGAGACACACACCACACAGACCCCCCCCACAGGGACACACACATACACACCCTATAGGGGCACATGCACTCACCCCACAGGGACACACACACACACACACCACAAAGAGACACACACAACAGAGACACATACCACACAGACCCCATCCCACAGGGACACACACATACACACCCCAGAGACACACACATAACACAGACACACACCACACAGACCCCCCCCCCACAGGGACACACACATAGCCACCCTATAGGGACTCATGCACTCACCCCACAGGGACACACACACCACGAAGAGACACTCACACACCACACAGACCCCCCCACAGGGACACACACACATAGCCACCCTATAGGGACACATGCACTCACCCCACAGGGACACACACACCACAAAGAGATACACACAACAGAGACACACACCACACAGACCCCCCCACACAGGGACACACACATACACACCCTATAGGGGCACATGCACACACCCCACAGGGACACACACACACACCACAAAGAGACACACACAACACAGATACACACACACACACACACCACACAGACTCCCCCCACAGGGACACACACATACACTCCCTATAGGGACACACACACCACACAGACAAACACAGATGTGCACAAATCACCTCACACAACTCGCCTCATACGTGTGCTATCTTTATTTTACAAACATAAACATCTGATTACAAACAGCCAATGTGCAACACGTGCCATATAGGGAATTAAGGCAGATGTCAGTCACATGAGCCGTCTATTATGTGTATGTGTGAGGTAACATATACTGCCCGGCCAGGGGGAGGGATTACTGTTGGCTGGAGATTTATTAGGCTGCCTATAGCAACCAATCACAGCTCAGCTTCTATTTTCCTACAGGTCATTAATATGACATATTCAAATTCAATGTTGTTATAGCTAACAGCAGTTATTTATTAACCCGGGCGTAGCCGGGTACTACAGCTATCTAATATATAAAGCTGAATGTGTGTATGTGTGTATGTGTGTGTGTGTATATCCAGGATTGGCATCTACACCGTCGCAGCTACAGCCGCAAAATTTTGCAGAGTTACACGTCTGGACCCCGAGAGCGTCATAGGCTATGTTGTGAGGCGAAATTTTAACCCTGCGCGTTCCAGTTCACCAAACAATTTTGCCCCTATCTACATAATGGGAAAAAAGGGAAAGGAAACGTGTGGGAGGAAAATCGACAGCTGTCAGCTATAGAGACAAAATTTTGCACAGTCACACGTCTGGACCCCAGGAGCGTCATAAGCTATATTGTGAGGCAAAATTTTAACCCTGCGCATTCCAATTCACCAAACAATTTTGCCCCTATCGACATAATGGGGAAAAAGTGACAGTTACCAGTTGACAGTTGTGAATGAGAGGGGCTTAATGATAGCACCAAAGACTAACAGCACATACCAGCATATAGTCACTAAGGTGGGGCCCCAACATGAGATATTCACCACACACAGGGACATGTATATACACCACACGCACACAAAGTAACAGCAAGTGCATAGTCGCTAAAGTGCAGCCCCAACATTGGATACTCACCACGCACCCGAACAAACACACACCACAAAGAGACACACACAACACAGAGACACACACACACCCCCAAGGGGACACACACACACACTCTATAGCGACACATGCACTCACCCCACAGGGACACACACACACACCACAAAGAGACACACACAACAGAGACACACACCACACAGACCCCCCCCACAGGGACACACACATACACACCCTATAGGGGCACATGCACTCACCCCACAGGGACACACACACACACACCACAAAGAGACACACACAACAGAGACACATACCACACAGACCCCATCCCACAGGGACACACACATACACACCCCAGAGACACACACATAACACAGACACACACCACACAGACCCCCCCCCCACAGGGACACACACACATAGCCACCCTATAGGGACTCATGCACTCACCCCACAGGGACACACACACCACGAAGAGACACTCACACACCACACAGACCCCCCCACAGGGACACACACACATACACACCCTATAGGGACACATGCACTCACCCCTCAGGGACACACACACCACAAAGGGACACACAACACAGACACACACACCCCACACAGACACCCCCCCACAGGGACACACACATACACACCCTATAGGGACACATGCACTCACCCCACAGGGACACACACACACACCACAAAAGAGACACACACAACAGAGACACACACCACACAGACCCCCCCCACAGGGACACACACATACACACCCTATAGGGGCACATGCACTCACCCCACAGGGACACACACACACACCACAAACAGACACACACAACAGAGACACATACCACACAGACCCCATCCCACAGGGACACACACATACACACCCCAGAGACACACACACCACACAGACAGACACAGATGTGCACAAATCACCTCACACAACTCGCCTCATACGTGTGCTATCTTTATTTTCCAAACATAAACATCTGATTAAAAACAGCCAATGTGCAACACATGTGCTATATAGGGAATTAAGGCAGATGTCAGTCACATGAGCTGTCTATTATGTGTATGTGTGAGGTAACATATACTGCCCGGCCAGGGGGAGGGTTTACTGTTGGCTGGAGATTTATTATGGGCAGAGCCAGATCACGACAGTGATGTCTCCACATGTCCTTAAGCTGACACGGACATGGGGGAGCACAGACAGCAGCACCAGCAGCCAGGTACTGCAGCCCGCACTACAGTCACCCCACACTCATCCTGCACTGCACTCAGCCTGCACTGCACTCACTCTGCACTCCACTTTCCACTGCACTCTCCCTGTACTGCACTCAGCCTGCACTCTCTCTGCACTCCACTCTCCCTGCACTCTCCCCGCACTGCACTCTCCCCGCACTGCACTCTCCCCGCACTGCACTCTCCCCGCACTGCACTCTGCCCTGCACTCTATACACTCTGCACTGCACACACTCACTCTGCACTGCACTCACCCCACACTCAGCTCACTCTCACTCCTTTCTCACTCCATATCCCGCTCAACCTGCTCTCACCCGACTTTCACTCTGCTCACCTTGCTCACCCCACAGCCCACTCACCCCACAGCCCCCCCCCCCGAATGAGGTACTGCACCAGTTTCTCATGCCACTATCCTCTTTCATAAGCTGCCGCCGCATAAGAATGAGTGCGGGAAGGGGGAAGCAGAGAGTGACCATGGGGGAGGCAGAGAGTGACCACAAGGGGCAGAGATGAGGCAGCACAGGGGGACAGAGCGAGGGGTAAAAACAACGGAAAGGGGAGAGACCACACAGGGGGACAGACAGCCGCTGCCCCAAGCACCACAGAACCCGCACCCATTGTGATGTCACTACCCTCCATATGCGATACCATCGGGCCTCCATCTTCTAGTACAGTATAATGGCCCTAAAATAGGCCTCCATAAAGTAGAACGACTCCTTCACAGCCCTACAAATATTATAATGCCCTAAACAACGCCAGTCAAGTATTATAATGGCTCCACATAACCTTTCATAAGGTAATGGGCCCCACAAAGTCCTCCATATACTATAATGGGCACCATATTGCCTTCCATATAGAATAATGCTTCCTCATAGTCCTCTATATATTATAATGCACCCCCACATAGTCTTCCATATAATATAATGCAGCCTCCGAAAAATGTTATGCAACCTCCATATAATAAAAGGCAGCCAATATCCTATATAATACTTACCTTGGGGCATCTGTCATCCACTTCTACCGTAATCGTGCCCTCTTATCAAGGAATTGGCCAGCACTACTTTTGGTGGCCATATTTGAACACTCAAGTGATGGGTGTGCAAATATTCCACCTGCAAGTGATTCCGCCTAGACTACAAATACCCCTGCACAAGCCGCATGCAGCTCAATAACCCCCGCCCGGTCACCTTACTGCGCAGCATGCCCCCCACAAACCCGTCGCTGCAGCCTCATGCAAGCTATCTACCCCCGCAAATACATTACCCAGTGGTGACCTTACAGGACCTGTGGTGACATCAAAGTCATGGACAGAGCCAGATAAACATGACAGTAAAATCTCCAAAGGTCCTTTCACCCTCCACACTCCCTGCTCATTCCCGCACACACTCATGCACATGCCATCTTTGGACACTTGCGTATACAAATATGGTGGCCGTGTGACGCATCACAGTTCCCCACTGCTAGATTACAGTGATAACAGGATTACGTCGGAGGGGAACTTGATGGGAGCTAATAAAGTGGATAATGAGGTATCTCTGTCTATTTTATATGCAATAAAGGATTTTTCTCTGTGTGTTTTTTGTCTCTTTACTGAAAATATTGCTAATGACCAGCTGTCATACAGACGGCTGACATTAGCAATAGGGCCTGACGTCAGCTGCCAAAAAATCTCACATCAACCCCTTTGCTGGTGAGTCTGCCACTGCTACACAGCAGGTGGAGGAGCGGGGTAACCGCCAGTTTTGGTGTCTGTCATGGAGGCAATTTTCAGTGTAGGGACCCAGAACGCTTGGGCCTTACCATGCTGAGAATTACAGCCCCCAGCTTCCTAGGTTATTTTGGCTGGCAATAGAAAATACAGCGAAGCCCACGCCAATTTTTCTTTTTAGTTATATATTTAAATAATTAAAAAAAAAGTATTTTTCATTGCCAGCAAAGGTAACACCAGGCAACGAGTAGCTGCTTGTTTTATTATTTAAAAATAAAAAACACAGAAACAGACTTAACTAATAATACATTTATTCACATACATTAGGAGAGAGCACGGAGCGGAGAGAGACAGCGGACAGAGGAGAGACCACACAGGGTGGAGACAGCCGCCACAGAACCCGCCCCTATCGTGATGTCACTGTGATGTCATATCGGTCTAAAGAAGAAGGACAGAGGGGCCTAGGACCTCCACCGTTATACTCACTGTAATGCTTTCTGTGGGGATCCTGGCTGGATAGGCTGTTGGTGTCGTCTCCGCTGGTGCCAGGTGTCCCCTGACTTCTACCCGGTGATGAACTCACTAACGGGGAAAGTCAAGTCTCAGATCTAAAAAAGATGAAAAAAAATGATGTTTTAATTACATTGTGCCCAGATGCCATAATACATGGAGCCTCTGTAACTGCATTGTGCAGAGGGTTTATATATACACAATACAGCAATAGATGGATGTATCCCCCAACCTGGTAAATAGCTGGATGCATTTTCTGTACATTACAGGGGAGAAGGAGACAGGGCCTTAGCCTTAGGCTGAATGGTGGTAAAAATGCTTTTCGATGTCCCACTTCATGGTTTAGAGGACATGAGCGGGGATATTTCTATATAAGATGACCCTATACAGTGAATAAGGCTGTGACCTGCTTCACTTCTGGCTGCAGAGACCCTATGCACAGCTGAACTTGGGGGTGACAGACGTCAGACCCAAAAAGATCTGATATGGATGACTTATCCAAAGGGTAAAGATACGCATCAATATCTATAGGTGAAAGCAGAAGTTTTCATACTCTATATTAAAAGACACATCTGCATGATTTTCTCACTATCTGACATGAAATCAGAATAAACCTTGACTTTTTAGGTCAATTAGGATTACCATAATTATTAATATTTACCAAATGTCAGAATAATAAGATAATGTTTTACATCATTTTCATTACTTTCTGCAGTCACACGTTTACATACCCTAAGTTTACTTTGCCTTTATAAAATTTGGGACAGCCCATATGATGTCATGTCTTTGGAAGCTTCTGATAGGCTTATTGGCAACATCTGAGTTAACTAAAGACACACCTGTGTATGTATTTTAAAGCACACCTGAAAACACACTGCATCTTTGTGTAGAATCATGGTAAAGTCTAAAATAATCAGCCAAGATATTAGGAATTTTGGACTTGCACAAGTTTGGTTCATTCTTGGGTGCAATTTCCAGATACCTGAAGGTGCCTCGTTCATCTGTACAAACATTTATAGTCAAATACAAACAAGATGGGAATGTCCAGCCATCATACTGCTCAGGAAGGAGACAGGTTCAGTATCCCAGAGATGGACATGCTTTGGTCTGATATGTGCATATCAACCCAAGAACAAAAGCAAAAGACCTTGTGAAGGTGATGGTGGAAGCTGGTACGACTGTGTCCTTTTCCACAGTGAAACGAGTACGGTATCAACATAGGCTGAAAGACCACTCCGCCAGGAAGAAGCCATTACTCCAAAATAAACATAAAAAAGACAGATTAATGTTTACAAATGCACACAGGAACCTACATTTTTGGAGACGTCCTGTGGTCTGATGAAACTAAAATTGAACTGTGACCCATAATGACCATTGTTGTTTATAGGAAAGGGGAGAAGCTTAGAAGCCTAAGAACGCCATCCCAACTGTGAAACACGGGGGAGGCAGCATTATTTATGGGGTTGTTTTGCTGCAGGAGGTACTGGTGAACTTCACAAAATAGATGGTATTATGAGGAAAGATTATGTGGCAATACTAAAGCTTTTTTGACTATATAACCTATAGTAAGTAAATAGGTAAATTGTAGTAATATATGTAGATAACACTGGGCCCTTGGTTCACACTGTTTTACTCTTGGATTTTGCCTATGAAATGACCGTGGTGTGATGGTACTCTTCTTACTATTGCATATATGGTCCCAATCCTGGTGCATGACACCCCATCTTGGACTCACCATAGCACCACATCCTTGACCCACTATAGCCTCACCAATCCTGGTACATGGCACCCCTTCCTGGACCTACCATAGCCCCCCATCCTAGTACATGGCACCCCATTCTTAACCCACTATATCTCCCCCCCCAATCCTAGTACATTGCACCCCACCCTGGACAAACCATAGCCTCCCATTCTGGTACATGGTACCCCATCCTTGACCCACCATAGCCCTCCCAATCCTGGTACATGACATCCCATCCTGGACCCACCATAGCTCCCTCGATACTGGTATATGACACCCCATCCTGGACACACCATAGCCCCCCAATCCTGGTACATGACACCCCATCCTGGACCCACCATAGCCCCTCATCTTGGTACATGGCTCTTCTTACTATTGCACATATACCAACTTATTTTGGGTCTTTTTCTGTATTTTTCCCCCTCTTTTTGAGCTACAATTCATTTATGACACCACTTTTTTTGCTTTGCAAATACACTAAATGAATACCCCCCCTATTAATAAAATTAAGCCATAAAGGATTATACAAACAAACAATTAGCCCTATCACCAGTTCAGTGTAAAAAAAGAGAAAATAATAAATAAATATAAATAAAAAAAGGCCATTAGTTATTTTAGATATTTTAAAAATGGTATTTATTCTAAAGGGTCTATAGTGCCCATTCAATTTGGCACCACAGGGAATCTTTAGGATGCCAATCCCCGCTGACAGGTAGGGTTAGGGGGAATCTAGTAGACAGGGGTTACTATTTCCTCCCCCTATATTCAGTATACCATCATTTTTTAGTAGAGGATTCTTGTTTGAATGTTCATTTGAAGTTAATAATAAATATAAGATTTTAGGAAATTCTGTCTGTCTAAAAACTTCCAGTTCTATAAAAAGCAATAGATTTACCTCTCAATGTAAATCCAACAAAATTGTGTAGAATAACCAACGCTAATCCACAAATCAACTCGTGTAATTCTAGGTCTGTGCTTCTCTGATGAGATCCAAATCCAGAATGAGCCCAACAGTGATGAGACACAATCTTATAGATCACATTCCAATTGTGACATCACAGAGTTCCGCTCATTTGCATATATGGGAAGTGATGATGTCATCACAGCCTTTCTCTTACTTTATGTCCATTGACAGTAATGGTGGAACAAATAGCACGATCTCCTGCTGGGCGCTCAGAACAGGGCAAGGAATCCAGATCAGGTGAAAAGTCCTTTATTAAGAAAAACCTCCGTCACCACGACATGTTTCGATGGTGTTGTGCCGTGTTTCTCAAGTGGAATGGAGGTTGAGTAACAATTAAAACTTTATATAAGACGTCCCAGAATCCCATTGGGCCAGGTTAACATTAGTATACACTCTCTTTTTAACCCATTAGTCTCCCATCCAAGGTATACACATAAAATGACCATCTCCAATTTTATCCTAACTATCCTAAATAAATAAAAATATGTATTCATATGTGCCCTAATATGAACAGCATTGATAAGACAATACAATAAAACAATAAAAATCATTACATCAAAAATATACCATATGATCAATATATACATTACAAAATATATAATAAAAAAAAAATATATATATATGGAAAAATTATATTAAAACATTAAAAAATTATTAAATTATTAATTAATATTATTATACAAGGACATCCATAGTATATCTATATATTATATTATAAAAAACTCTTTGCCCACTTGTAATTTCCTTTTCCTACATTTTTATTCCCCCTCTAGATCGGGATTTAAGTCTAACAAAAAAAAAATATATAAAAAAAAATAATAAAAAAATAAATAATAATAAATAAATAATTAAATAAAAAATAAAAATAATAATAATAATAAAATAAATAAATAAATAAATAAACATACATAATAATATGAAGAAACAAGAATAGGAAAAGAGTCTAAAAAAATCAGGAAACGGATTAATTCCTGGACACTTTTTCTATTGTCAGATTGAGACTCTCTGGATAAAGGGTCCCCAATCTGAAGATCCAGTAGCCTTCCTTCTTAATGAGTCTACTCAATCTGTCCTGTCCACCTTCACATACTTGATCAATTATGGTAAGATTCATCTTACTGGGGTCTCTTTGGTGATATTTGTCATAGTGTCGGGAGACACTGTGCTGCTTGAACCCTGATCTTATATTTTGTCTATGTTTATTTAGACGATTATGGGTCGCCTGTATCGTCATCCCCACATATTGTAACCCGCAGGGGCATTCTAATAAATAGACTATGTAAGAGGATTGACAAGTCAATCTATGTCTTATATCAAAGACCTCCTTACTTGTATCTGACCTAAATTGTATGTTTTTTTTTTTTTTTTTTATTCAATTTTTTATTTTTTATTATTTTATTTTTTTTAAATTGTAAAAAAACAAATGTATTTATTTATTAATGTATTTTTTTTTTTTATTCTTATTATTTTTAATTTTTTTTTAAATGTAATTATTTATTTATTATTATTATTATTTTTTTATTATTATTATTTTTTTTATATATATATATATATATTTTTTTTTGTTAGAATTAAATCCCGATCTAGAGGGGGAATAAAAATGTAGGAAAAGGAAATTACAAGTGGGCAAGGAGTTTTTCATAATATAATATATAGATATATTATGGATGTCCCTGTATAATAATATTAATTAATAATTTAATAATTTTTTAATGTTTTAATATAATATATTGTGAGGCACCGCCGGCATGATCCTCATGGCCGGGGCGCATCACATGCAGGATCAGGAGGATCCTGTGCACACTGGCCGGTTTGACTGTGATAATGCTGTGTGAACCAACTTTGAACACAAGGTTTCATGTTACTAATGAGTGGCTCATAAGATCGAGGAAGCCCTAAGGAAAAGGGATGTAAGGGCTGAGTGCTGACAACCCGGAACACAGGGAGTTAACCTGAGCTGTGTGAAAGGCTGATTACCAGCAGATAAGGGGGTGTGTCCATGTAGGAGTGGCTGGCACGATAAGAGACAGCCAGCTGAGTGATTGAGAGATTCATGCTCAGCTAGACATCAGCCTGAGAGGATGCGGGCTGATTACCAGCCTGAGAGCTGAGCAGAACCAGTCTGTGTGAGGGACTGGAGATCGTGCTGAGACCAGCCAAGTGCAGAGCAGTCCAGAGGCTGTGTGAATGAAGGGAGCATGCTAGCTCTATGCCGGTGCCAAGGTCCGCGGTTGTGATAGCACCTGGTGGGGAAGCCGTGGCTGAACCCGGTGGAGACTGGTCCGGGCGTGGGGTGAACCACGTCCGGGAAAAGAGCCCTTGGGGGACGCTTGGTGGACCCGTTACCCAGGTAGCGAGACCCGGATCAGTGCCCGGTAAGACAGCGGTTCCCGTGTAACGGAGTGAGCTGTGTGTGATTAATGCCAGGCGGGCATAACCGCTATTGGGTCCGACTAGGCAGTCGGTAAAGGACCCGTTGATGTATGTAGGGGCTTAGGCAATTGCCCTGAATGTAAGATGATGACCTATGTAAGAACATTGTATAATAATGTGGGGAGAAAGTGACCCAGCCAGTATGGATGATGTTGGAGGCGTTCCGTCCCTGTGGGACGAGAGGGAGGCTTGCCCTGCTGCTTGCAGAGGGTACCCGTCCCTCAACCACGGCCTCTAATGGTGTGGGTGTGCCTGTGGTGCCAGACACAGGGTAATAGGGCTCCTAGTAGGTAACGGATGAGGTTCCCGTGTACTATGGTTTGCCAGTCCCTGTAATGGGCCATGGAGGAGCCACAGTCCATGGATGATGGGCTGTGAGCGTGTGGAAGAAATGTATGTGATCCATGGACGTTTGAATGATGGATCACACATGGTATGTAAGGCCTGGTCAGGCAGGAATCCTGACTACGGGGTAATGTTAGGTCATCAAGCTGGGTGACTAAAGCCGGGCGGCAGGTACCGCCATTGGGACCCACAGGGCCCGTTGAGGCGTATGTAACGAAGGTCAGAAGCAGGGGTTCAAAAGGGCTCCTAGAGTGGGGACACCATGGTTGAACCAGGTGGACTCTGACCGGGACGTAGGCGGAGATACGTCCAGGAAGGAGCCCCTTGGGGATACATGACATACCCGGTACTCAGGTTGCTCAATCCCTGTTATGAACCCGGAGGGGTCATCGTCGAAATATAACAAATGTATTTATTATAAATGTACTGTAAGATGTGTAAGTAGGCCGGAGGCCGTAGCTACCCCGGGAGCAGGGGTTAGAGCTCCAATGGGGAGAGAATCGTGGTTACAGGTCCCGGGTTATTGTGAAAGTATATGTGTAATGTTCTATGTAATGTATGATGTATTTATGTAAAGTGTTTATAATCAATGTGCAATGTGGCAAACATGCTACCCGGGTTATGTTATTATATGTGAAAAATAAACGGGTAGACATTGGTTAAACTTATAAACACGTGTTTTGTCGTTATGCAAGCGGGTTCCCCAGTTGCTACCTCACAATATATATATATATATATATATATATATATTTTATATATATTTTGTAATATATATATTGATCATATGGTATATTTTTGATGTAATGATTTTTATTGTTTTATTGTATTATTGTCTTATCAATGCTGTTCATATTAGGGCACATATGAATACATGTTTTTATTTATTTAGGATAGTTAGGATAAAATTGGAGATGGTCATTTTATGTGTATACCTTGGATGGGAGACTAATGGGTTAAAAAGAGGATGTATACTAATTTTATCCTGGCCCAATGAGATTCTGGGCCATCCTATATAAAGTTTTAATTGTTACTCAACCTCCATTCCACTTGAGAAAGACGGCACTACACCGTCGAAACATGTCGTGGTGACGGAGGTTTTTCTTAATAAAGGACTTTTTACCTGATCAGGATTCCTTGCCCTGTTCTGAGCGCCCAGCAGGAGATCGTGCTATTTGTTCCACTGGTATTTCTCTCTCCCTGAAGGCATGGCAGGAGCTGCTCGTTCTTAGCCGCAAGGACCAGTATCGCCGTGGCTACGGCTTAACACTAGAGACATAGGACCTGTCTGACGGCAGCGCGCCCAGTCACATGGGATGTGAGGAGGCGGAGCCTGTGTAATACGAGGAAACAGCCTGGCTTAAGCGGGGGACCCCTATAATCGCTCACACTTACACCAGTGTTGTGCATGGACCGCACAACACTAGGAGGTTAGTAGACATAGAACCATAAGTTAACAGAGACTAAGGCGATATTGTACCATTGCGCCCCCTTTCTCTCCTTTTGTCTTTACATTGATAGTAATGGAGCACAGTCATTCCAATGGTAATGATCATTCATTAAATATTACTATCATTATTATTAATGATGGAGCCGCACATGCATTAAACATTTAACCCCTTAGTGACAGAGCCAATTTCCACCTTAATGACCATTTTGTACTATTCTGCCCAGCGTCACTTTATGAGGTTATAACTCTGGAGCTTCAACGGCCCCAGCGATCCTGAGACTGTTATTTCATGACATATTGGACTTCGGAGGAACGCGTTGGCGGCGGTGGGACAGCGGCAGCGGGACATCGGCAGGGATAAGTATAATAATCTATTCCTTTACAGGATTGCTGCACAAGGGGGGGGGGCCCTGTATACTGATATGGGAGGGGGCTGCTGTATATACCTCTGGGGCTGCTGTATACTACCTCTGGGGCTGCTGTATACTACCTCTGGGGCTGCTGTATATACCTCTGGGTCTGTTGTATACTACCACTGGGGCTGCTGTATACTACCACTGGGGCTGCTGCTGTATATAGCACTGGGGCTGCTGCTGTATACTACCACTGGGGCTGCTGTATATACCTCTGGGGCTGCTGTATACTACCACTGGGACTGCTGTATATACCTCTGGGGCTGCTGTATACTACCACTGGGGCTGCTGTATATACCACTGGGGCTGCTGCTGTATACTACCACTGGGGAGGCTGCTGTATACCACACTGCTGGGGGCTGTATACCTGTGCTGGGTTCCACCCTCGGCTTATACACGAGTCAATAGGTTTTCCCAGGTTTTGGGGGCAAAAGTAGGGGGGTCGGCTTATACACGAGTTCATACGGTAATTTATAAAACCACTTTAAAAAAAATATACTAAATGAGCTACAATTCATTTATAACACCACTTTTTTTTTTTTTTTACAAATACACTAAATGAATACCCCACTGTTAATAAAATTAAGCCATAAAGGATTCTACAAACAAACAATTACCCCTATCACCAGCTCAGTGTAAAAAAGAGAAAATAATACAAAAAAATAAATAAATAAGGCCATGTACGGTATTTTTCGCTTTATAAGAATTTATAAAATAGACCGTATTATAAGACGCACCCCAAATTTGGCGAAGGAAAAGAGAAAAAAAATAATTTTTATGTTGAATGGGGTCCGACTTATAATGCGAGCATCCATCTTACATTCAGTATACATGTTCCCCAACCTGGGCATCTTCCTGGTATATATGGTCCCCATCCTGGTACATGACACCCCAACCTGGACACACTATAGAGCCCCTTCCTAGTAAATAGCACCCCTTCCTGGACCCACTATAGCCCCCCATCCTGGACCCACTATAGCCCCCCCAATCCTGGTACATGGCACCCCATCCTGGACCCACCATATCACCCATCGTGGTACATGGCACCCATCCTGGACCCACCGTAGCCCCCTCAATCCTAGTACATGGCACCCCAATCCTGGACCCACCATAGCGCCCCCAATACAGGTACATGACACTCCATCCTGGACCCACCATTGCTCCAACCGTCCTCCCCACCCCAATCCAGCCTGGTACATGTCACCATTCCTGGACCCATCATAGCCCCCCAATCCTATTGCACATATACCAACTTATCCTGCAGCTCAGTTTGGGTCTTTTTCTGTATTTTCCCCCTCTTTTTTGAGCTACAATTCATTTATGACACCACTTTTTTTTTTTACAAATACACTAAATAAATACCCCCCATTAATAAAATTAGGCCATAAAGGATTATACAAACAAACAATTACCCCTATCACCAGTTCAGTGTAAAAAAAGAGAAAATAATAAATAAATAAAAAAAGGCCATTAGGTATTTTCGATAAAACTGGTATTTATCCTAAAGGGTCTATAGTGCCCATTCAATTTGGCACCACAGGGAATCTTTAGGATGCCGATCCCCGCTGACAGGTAGAGGTAGGGGGAATCTAGTAGACAGGGGTTACTCTTTCCTCCCCCTATATTCAGTATACCATCATTTTTTAGTAGAGGTTTCTTGTTTGAATGTTCATTTGAAGTTAATAATAAATATAAGATTTTAGGAAATTCTGTCTGTCTAAAAACGTCTAGTTCTATAAAAAGTAATAGATTTACCTCCCAATGTAGATCCAACAAAACTGTGTAGAATAACCAACGCTAATCCACAAATCAACACGTGTAATTCTAGGTCTGTGCTTCTCTGATGAGATCCAAATCCAGAATGAGCCCAACAGTGATGAGACACAATCTTATAGATCACATTCCAATTGTGACATCACAGAGTTCCGCTCATTTGCATATATTGGAAGTGATGATGTCATCACAGCCTTTCTCTTATTTTATGTCCATTGATAGTAATGGAGCACAGTCATTCCAATGGTAATGATCATTAATTAAACATTATTATCATTATTATTAATGATGGAGCCGCACATGCATTAAACATTTAACCCCTTAGTGACAGAGCCAATTTCCACCTTAATGACCATTTTGTACAATTCTGCCCAGAGTCACTTTATGAGGTTATAACTCTGGAGCTTCAACGGCCCCAGCGATCCTGAGACTGTTATTTCATGACATATTGGACTTCATGTTAGTGATAAATTTAGGACGATATTTTTTACGTTTATTTGTGAAAAAAATGTAAATTTGGGCCTCCTGCCGGGTGATGTCAGCGCCAGAGCCCGCCCAACTGTAAACACATTAGCTAAAGCAGGGTGGGCTCCGGCGCTGACATCACTGGCAGGAGGACCCGGTCCCGCCCATTACTTTCCTTGCGTCTGCTTGAGTTCAAAAGCAGAGCAGCATTGAGCAGCCGAGAGGGAAGACAAATAAATGAGGCGTTATTGAGGGGGCTGGAGATGGCACACAGAAGGCTTGAGGCGGGAAGGACACCAACAAGAGCGATGGCTCATCACTCAGTAAGTCACTCCGGATCTCACTTTATGAAGTCTATTTCCTGGGGTACAGGGGGGCTGGAGCCATAGGGGACCCCTTCCCTGAATGCAGCTGACATGCTGCATTTAGTGGTGCATTTAGTTTGCCATGCACCACAGGGGTGACAGGTCCTCTTTAATTAACTCAGATGTTGCCCACAAACCTATCAGAAGCTTCCAAACACATGACATCATCATATGGGCTGTCCCAAATTGTATAAAGGCAGAGTTATCTCAGTGTATGTAAACTTGTGACTTTACAGAAAGTAATAAAATCCTTTAAAACATTCTCTGTCATTATTCTGGCATTTGGCAAATATTATTCATTATTGTAATCAGAATTGACCTAAAACTGAAAGGTTTATTCTGATTTCATGTCAGATAGTGAGAAAAACCTGCAGATGTGTCTTTATATATAGTGTATGGAAACTCCTGGTTTTACCTGTACGTACTGGAGAGCCTCCCATTAATCAGAATGTCCACATACATCTATGGATGAGAACATTGAATACTGTCCACTTCATATACTAAACCCAAGAGAAAAACACAAAATAACCATATACCCTATAGTAGGTAAATAGGTAAATGGTAGTAATATATGCAAATAACACTGAGCCCTTGGTTCACACTGTTTTTCTCTTGGGTTTTGCCTGTGGAATGGCCACGGTGTGACGGTGCTCTTCTTACTATTGCACATGTACCAACTTATCAAAATAAGGAGAAAGATCCAGCGGAGAATTTCCGGAATGCTTGTTTGTTTGCTATACAAAACCTCCATAAAACAGCGGGGTGTGCATCAAGCCAACTTATCCTCCAGTTCATTTTGGGTCTTTTTCTGTATTTTTCCTCCTCTTTTTTTAACTACAATTAATTTATAAAACCACTTAAAAAAAAATACACTAAATGAGCTACAATTCATTTATAACATCACTTTTTATTTTTATGTCACCCCATCCTGGACACACTATAGTG
>JARQOC010000004.1:370906781-370949223 GCA_033576535.1 Allobates femoralis
TAGAGAATTTAATCTTTGAATTTTATTCTTGCATGTGAGAGAATCGGAGCACATTAAAATAACACTTGGCTCACGCTTGCAGCAGAGTTTGAGCCCAGTGTCATTTGTATTAGAGTGAGTCCTAAGGTTATGTGCGCACGCTTCAGATTTGGTGCAGAAATTTTTTGCACCAAATCTGCATCTTCTGGCAGAAAAACGCACCAAAATCGCGGTACATTTTTGATGCACTTTTTTGCCATGCATTTTTTTTATTAAATCATTGGCTGAAAAGGCTAAAAAACATTGGGAAATCTTCACCAAGATTTGACATGCTGCAAATTTTTTCTGCACCAAATCGGCATCAAAGCTGAAAGGAAAAAATTAATAACATGTGCACAACACTTCAGAATTCTCATAGACCTTGCTGGCTTCAATATAGACATGCAAATCTGCACCAAAAACGCATAAAAGTTATAGTGTGTGCACATAGCCTGAAGCTGTCTGTGAGGTGACAAGTCAGAGCTGAGGTCACGTGATGCAGGAGCATACGAGAACAGAATTGGTAACATCAGAAGACAGCAACTGATAAGTATTATTATGCAGGCACTGTAACACATACACATAATAGCTAAAGGAGGGAGCAATAAAAAAAAAAACCTGCTGGAGACTTAAAGATTTATTTTTGCTTATTTTAGAATGATTTGACTCTCCTAATAGAAGTTGAAATATGGTTATACTTATTCTTTTTAGAAATCAATAGAACACATGAAAACAAGCAACTTTATAATATATCTTATCAGACAAATTTCCTTGTTTCACCTCTTGCATTGATCTTTCAGGTCATGTGCAAAACCTTTATTTCGTGAAGGCAGATTTTCTAATAACTGTGATACATGGCGTTTGGTGCTTTTAAATTTCTATGGAGATGGGAGGAGGATGGAGGAGCAACAATTAGTACTCTGTAGAACTGAGCATCAACTGTCATTTCCGATCTCAATAATGGAAATATTCGCTGAAGACAGATTTTACCCATTGCTTGAGAATTTTGAGAAAGAAAGATCAGTCCAGGAGGGGAAACAGATTTATCTTGTAAGATTTATTACAAACATTCTTAATTTCATGTGAACTATTGATTTATGAAAAGAAAAATTAAATATGTCAGTTTGAAATGTTATTTTTACCACCACGTGACTACCAAGACTTTAACAAATTTGACTTGGTTGAAGCACAACACATTTACTTCAACTGTTCTTGAATGGTACAGGGTGGGCCATTTATATGGATCAATGGCGCCCTTCTGGCTAGGCGCTACAGAGAGGTATTACACTTTACAAACATATGTGATCCTCTGTAAGTTGTGGGTTTAGGGTTAACTTGCGGAGTCTCAGTTTACGCACAACACTAGGCCACTTTACAGTAAAGGGACTGATTATTCAGTAGGTCCAAAAGGGGGTGGAGCCTAGGTAAGAGCAGAAAGAGTTGAGTGACAGTTAGTCAGTTAGTGCTGGGAAGGCAGTCAGATAGGACGTACCTGGCAGGCTGCTGACAGGAGGGATCCCCATCTCTAAGAGGGGGCCCAGGACAGAAGGAGACGGACCAGAACCGGTTGGAGCCGGCTGGTCTAGTCTGGGGAACACCGGCAACACAGAAAGCCGAGGCGGTCAGCAGTTTATCTCTGGCCGCAAACCGACGAGCTGCGGGCCGATAATTACCGGGTTGCCGTTAGCGCCACAAGAAGGTACCTCGCCCTTCAGTACCGAAACAGGTACAGGACACTAGAGGTAACGGGTCGAATTCCGGTGGCAGGAGAAGAACAGGTGAACTCCTGTCCGAACAAACCTTACCTACTAGCAGCAGACTGGGGGACTGGCGGGAGAGCTCTGCAAGGGTGGTGAAAGAGAGAGAGAAGGACAAAATAGACCGCAAAAGACTAAAGTAGGGAACATCTAGAGACTCCATAAGGGGGACCCTGAACCAGCAACATTCACCCGTTAAACCAGACTGCACCGTGTTTCACCTTAACGTCTGCCGGTACCCAGTAAAGTGGAGTTGGAGTTGAACTGGTCTCTGTCATTCTTCTCGTCGGTGCCCAGAGGGCCTCAGCACCATCAGCATCTCACCGGAGGGGTGAGGACAACTACTCCCCTCATCCTCCATCACCGCTGCCCTGAGGTAAAAGCTCCTCCTGTGGGGAGCTGGACCACACTGTGCTGCACCCATCATCACCTCAGAGGCCAGCTTGCAGTGCCGGTATCCATATTACCGGGATCCACAGGTCGTGTCACGTACTCTCTTTTTCCAAATCGTATTTTTATTCGTTTTTCATCACAAATAAAACATAACATAACTGTTTTTTCTCTATAATATATGTCTTTTCAATTACAATTGCGATGACACATATTCCAATAAAACACATATATTGGACTGTATCATAATAGAATTGTCTCATTTTGTGCGTCATATCCAACTATATATTTTAGTAACTTTCTCACGCATCTCAAATGATTGACCAAAATATTATTAGAACTTATGTTCTTCAAAAAGATAGATGAATATAATTAAAAATTTTGAACATAGTTAAAAAATAAAAAGGGGGAAAGAAATCAGGGAAGGAAATGGAAAGAGGGAAAGGGGTATAAGTGCCGAGTGTCCCATGTCTGTATAAAAGCATGTCTATGACTTTAATGGTCACATATGTTGTTCACTTTAACCTTGTGAGATCTCATTACACCGAGGAAACCCAAGATTGAAGCTCTACAGAGTCCCTGTAAAGAAACCAAGAGGTCCATCTCTCACGATGCCTTTCCAGGCAATCAGGATCCCGCGAAGCCCCGGATGCCAATTCCTCCATCCTGCACACCTCATTAAGTTCCGCCACCAACTCCCATCGTGAAGGACGTCTGGTCTTTTTCCACCACCTGGGAATGAGGCGTCTAGCTGCCGTCAGAAAGAATCTCAATAGACCCCTCTTAAAACCCTTAGCAGACATAGGATGTAGATTCAGTAAGGCTAGTTCCATGGTAAATGTTATCTTAAGAGCCGTTGTACGTGTATAAAGATCATTTACATCCCTCCAAAAAGAAGATATCAATGGGCATCCCCACCATATGTGGGTGTATGAGCCCACTTCCTCTAGACATCGCCAGCATCGGTCCGAGACTTCCGGGAACACCCGGTGTATGTCAGCAGGGCACCTATACCATCTCGCCACCACCTTATAATTTCTCTCCTGAGACAGGGCAGAGAGAGATGCCCCATACGTGGAGATGAAGATCCTCTCCCAGTCCAATATAGATAGAGTTCTATTTAGGTCTCCCTCCCATCTCTCAATATATCTAGGTCTGTCCCCCATGTCTGTATTTTGGCATGTTTGGAATATATTGTATAGTACTGAAGTGGCATGCGGAATATATGTCTGCTTGATGCATATCTGTTCAAAGTCCGTCAAGGGGCGCTTGAGGGATGAGAACGGCAGGGATCTCACATAACTCCCTAATCTTGCATATTGAAACCACGTTCCCTGATTACTGTCGGTCATATTAGGAAATTCTGCTAGAGGCTTAAGTCCAGTTTGGGAGATACAGTCCCTGAGAGTCGGGCAGGATGTTTTAGCAAGGCCCAAAAATGAAGTGCATCCCGGATCTATCGGAAATGATGGATTATTGAATAGGAAAGTTAGGGGACCCGGGTTAGTGGTAAGATGTAATGAACGGACCTGTCCTTTAAAAGAATCATGTAATTGCAAAGATAAAAACGAGCGGGTTTCACGTCCACTTGAGTCCATGGACCAAATCCATGCTAGAGGATCATAATGGAGTCCCTCCCGCTCTACATCTACCCATCCTCCTTCCCCTTCCCCAAAGAGATCCAGAAGGCATCTATCTATAGCAGCATAGTGATACAATAGAGGGTCTGGAAGGCCCATTCCACCCTGAGCAACTTTCCTGCTAAGTGTCTTAAAGGAGATTCTTGGGCGGCCATGGGACCACAGGAAGCGGGTCCATCCCTGCTTCAGTCTGGAGAAAAACGAGGCCGGTAAATGAATCGGCAAGGTTTGAAAGTAATAGAGAAGGCGGGGAAGAATGTCCATTCGTAAGGCATGTAATCTACCCAGCCATGTCAGCGATAATTTGTTCCACTTGGTCAAGTCTGACTCCAAGAGAGACAACAAGGGCATATAATTATGTACAAAAAGGAGCGATGGGTCCCCAGACAACCTGATTCCTAAATATCCCAAGGATCCCTCTTTCCATTTGAATGGATAGTTTTTAGCCAAAAGTGAAACCACCAAGCCTGACAGGGTAACGTTGAGTAATTCGGACTTGGAGGGATTTATCTTGAAATTACTCAATCTACCGAACTCCTCCATATTGTCAATAGCATGAGAGAGGGATATCAGAGGGTTTGTGATGTAGAGTAGCAGATCATCTGCGAATAAGGCGATCTTATGTTCCTTCCTTCCCACCACCAGGCCCTGTACCGATTTGTCGATCCTCAAGGCACACGCCAGGGCCTCCATGCATAAAACATACAATAGAGGGGATAATGGACAGCCCTGGCGCGTAACGTTGCGAACCGAGAAAGAGTCTGACAATATGCCATTAATCCGTAGACGTGCAGTTGGACAGGTGTATAAAGCCGCTATGCGATGAAGCATAATCTCACCTATCCCCACGTGACGAAGAACGGCAAACATGAATCCCCAGTGCACCCTGTCAAACGCTTTTTCTGCGTCTATTGACAGGATGCACATGGGTATCGATCGCCTACGGGCAGCGTCAATTAATGCCACCGACCTGATCGTATTCTCTCTAGCCTCCCTTCCAGGGACAAACCCCACTTGATCTCCATGTACCAACCCGGGAAGTAGATGTTTGAGTCTGTTTGCCACCAACTTAGAGTAAAGTTTTATATCTAGGTTGATTAATGAGATGGGCCTGTAGTTACCACAGGATGCCACATCTTTCCCGGGTTTATGTAAGACCACCACATGGGCCATGAGTGCTTGGGCTGGAAATGATCCTCCTGAGGAAACATCATTGCACACTGACAAAAATATCGGTCCCAGAAGGTCTATATATTTTTTATAAAAGCCTGCGGAATATCCGTCAGGTCCCGGACTTTTACCAGGTTTCATGTCTCTAATCCCGGCCTCAATTTCCCCCAGAGTAAAGTCAGCAGATAACCGGCCCACATCCTCCAAAGACAGACCAGGCATGCCCGTCTTTTTAATATAGTCCAAGAAATCCTCCTCAGATGCTCGGGGCGCCTCTAAATTATATAATGAAGAATAAAAGTCTCGAAATCTATTAAGGATATCGCTGGTTTTGTGAAGCATAGTGCCCTCTGGATCTCGGATATGGGATATATATGTTCTTGGAGGTCTGGGGTGGAGAGCCCTAGCCAATAATTTCCCACTTTTATTGCCCGACTTATAAAAGTGGGATTTAGTCCAATCCCTATTCACCCTATCTTTTTGGTCAAGAATAGCTAGTAATTTATGTCTTATAGTGGATAAAAGGGACAGGCCCTGTGGTGTTGGATTCTCCTTGTGTTTCGACTCCAGCCCGGCAATCTGGGTAAGCAGTTCTTCTATTTCACGTGATCGTTGTTTCTTGAGGCGTGTGCCATGTGCAATTAGCACCCCCCTCAGAACGCTCTTTAGAGCCTCCCATTTTACCGGGCCGGGTGTCGGGTCCAAAGAGTGATCCAGTGAAAAGTTTTTAATCGTAGATTCAAGGTCCGAGTGACATGTCTGATCAGATAACAGGTTTTCGTTCAACCTCCAGGTAAATCCACTTCCCTTAAATGCGGATATAGACAATTTAAGATATATTGGGGCGTGGTCAGACCACAGAATCGTGCCTATGTCAGTAGTCATCCCCCGGTCCAATAATGAATGTGATACGTAGAACCTATCAATCCTACTGTACGTTGAATGAACATGTGAGTAGAATGTATAGTCTTTTACGTCAGGATTAAGGATTCTCCACACATCCACCAGGAGCATCCCCTCCCACCGTCTATTCAGGTAGTGGAGAGATGGCGCAGGTTGAGAGGACTTACCCGCCGACGTGTCGATCATCGGATCTGCAGGATAGTTGAAGTCTCCTCCCATAATGATCGGGACCGAGCCGGCGAATGCCTCCAGACGCCGTCTGAAACGTGCAGCAAATCTTAGTTGTTTTCTGTTAGGAAAATATACGTTAGCTATAATAAAACTAAGAGAGAAAACATTCACTTTTAGGAACATATAGCGGCCCCCAGGATCCATCTCCTGGTCTAAGATTTGTGGAGTGCAGGACCGATGGAACGCCACCGAGACCCCCCTTGCCTTAGAACTTGGAAATGTGCTGTGGAACCATATTGGATAATCTCTGGTTTCACACTTGGGGACTCTGTCAGAGCGGAAATGGGTTTCTTGTAGCATTAAAATATGTATTCTAGCTTTGTGGAACGAATAGCATATCTGTCTCCTCCTTTCCGGTTTATTAAGACCATTTGTGTTGAAGGAACAACAGTTCAGCGTAGTCATATGCATTGTGTCGAACAGATGTGACTCGAGTCTTTTCTATCTAGGCACTCGGCATAGAAATAGGGATAGGGATGGGGCTCTCTGGGTAAAAAGGGGTTATCAACATAAAAGGTAGAAAAATAACATATATATATAAATATATAAACATTTACCAAACTGGGGCACCAATTGGTGCAATTTTGCGTGCGTCTATGGGTGACAAACGCCATCCAGCACTGGGGATATGGTTGTCTTGTCCAGAGCATCCATTCCTCCGCAGCGCCACCTTATGCTCCCAAATACTTAAAATACCAATTATCCAGCATAACAATGTTAGAGT
Source organism: Allobates femoralis (assembly GCA_033576535.1). Taxonomy (NCBI): domain Eukaryota; kingdom Metazoa; phylum Chordata; class Amphibia; order Anura; family Aromobatidae; genus Allobates; species Allobates femoralis. Next base: position 370,913,615 of record JARQOC010000004.1, read on the forward strand.
CGGATAATATGAAAACAAATTGGAAACATATAAAATATCTAGTATGTCTCAGGCCTAAATCCCGTAGTAGATCCCCCCCCCCTCCCCACTCAGAACCTCAATAGAGAACATTGAGCTTATTTTTAGGTAAAGTGGGTACACGGTGAAAAGGGTAGGGATAGGTAGAAGGCTTGACCTGGTAGGTGATGAGAAAACGGTGATAGTCAAGTAATAGAGAGCAAAGAGAGCAAGAGAACTGAAAAAGCCATAACAGCCAGGGGCAGTAGAGAAGTTAGAATAAAGTGTAGGGGAAAGGAGAGAGGAGAGAGAAAGGGAGCAGCCCGTCCCTCCAGAACAGAGCAGGGCATTATAGGATAGGAACAAGGAGAAATAATGTAGAAGGAGCTAAAAGATCTCTCCTCGGGCAGTGTTATAGAGGTATAGTTAGTGGGTGAAGTGCAGGTAGAAGAGGCTATGACAAGTGCACATGGACAGATAAGCCAGAGATAGTACAAGGGAAGGTAGAAAAGCCACACATATTAATCCACAACTCAAATATAAGAGAGGATCTGATATCATCTCTTATTTGTAAGACAACTATTAACAGCAGGCAAAGGCCTTCTCTAGTCCTGGAATCTCTTCAGTCTGTCTCAGACCAGTAGTGCAACAGGCAGGATCCCCCTGCTCATTCCTTACACTGTGCAACAAGAGAACGTCCCGTGTAAAAACAGGGGATCAATAGTCTGCAAGCTGTTTTCCCCTTTCAGGTATGGGGGTTCCTGGGTGAGCGTTGGCGTCTCACTCTTTGCCATCTTGCAGGAGCCGAGGGCAGGCCAGGTGGTGTAGGCCAGTCTGGCAGAGTCATTTCGGGGATGTCCAGGGTTTTGCAGAACGCAGGTAGATCTGCCAGTTTCCTGAAAGATGCCGAGCGGCCCCCATGTGATGCAGAAAGTTGAAAAGGGAACCCCCAGCGGTACCTAATCTCTCGTTCCCTCAGGACCTCTAGGAGCGGGCGAAGACCCCGTCGCTGCTGGAGAGTGCGACGAGATAGGTCTTGAAGAAATATTATAGGGGAGTCCAAATACAGGATCTGTTCTTTTTGTCTGGCCGCAGCCATAATGGCCTCTTTTATGGCATAAAAGTGCACCCTGCAAATCACATCTCTAGGTCTAGTATCTTGCTGGCTTCGTGGTCCAAGAGCCCGGTGCACTCGATCCAGTTCTATATTAGGACCTTGATCATTGTCCAAAACTTGTTTAAACAGCCCCTGAACCGTACCAGCAAGCTCCAAGGCAGGGATGGATTCAGGCAGACCTCTCAGTCTTATATTATTGCGGCGATTGCGGTTCTCCAAGTCCTCCTGTGAGTAAGCCATCTCCTCAAGGAGAGCTGCATGTGAGGACAGCATGTCCCTATGAGCCTGGAGCTCGTCCAGCACCGTCTCCTGTGCCCTCTCCACCTCCTCCACTCTGGAGGTGACCTCCTGTCTTAGAGCCGCCATTTCTTCCCTATAAGTGTTTTCTATACGGCGGACAAAACGTTCCAGATCTCCTTTAGTAGGGAGATTTTTGAGGTATTCTCCCAACTCACCCCCTGGGAGCACGTCTGGAGAGTCCGGGAAGTCAGAGTCCTCCTCCTGTGCACCTCCGAGTGCAGCAAAGCGATTCGCGCCTCGCTTCCCCCTCTCCTCCCATCCCCCCGCCACCTGCTGTGAGCGGGAAGGCGCCATCTTGGTGATTGTGCGGTCCGGGATAGGAGTCGTTCCGGACCTCAAATAACGATCCATGCTTCCCTGAGATCCGCCATCCTCTGCTCCTGGACCTCCCGAGGGCTTCCTCGTCTTGCCCATATTTATTAGGCAGCGGGATCTGCTAATAGTAGCTGATAATGACGGTGGCACTGCGGAGCTCTGTCTCTGTGCTTCCTACTCCTCCATGCGCTAGGCTCCGCCCTGTCACGTACTCTCTTTATCCCCTGTAAATATTCCCCCTTCATCTAACAAATGACAGCCAGGGCACGGAACCGGGAACCCAACCACCCGTGACTCCCCAGTTAATTCCATCAAACCCAGGCCCGGTATCCGAGAACCCCTTGCCCTGGGCTCATCATATATACCTAAATAAAATGGGAATGTTTGGTGATATCAACTTCCTGTTTGTGGCACATTAGTATATGGGAAGGGGAAAACTTTTCCAGATGGGTGGTGATCATGGTGGCCATTTTGAAGTCAGTCATTTTGTATCCAACTTTATTTTTTTCAATGGGAAGAGGGTCATGTGACACATGAAACCTATTGGGAATTTCATAAGAAAAACTATGGTGTCCTTGGTTTTAAAGTAACTTTATTCTTTCATGAGTTATTTACAAGTTTGTGACCACTTATAAAATGTGTTCAAAGTGCTGCCCATTGTGTTGGCTTGTCAATACAACCCTCTTCTCGCACTCTTCACACTGATAGCAACACCACAGAAGAAATGCTAGCACAGGCTTTCAGTATCCATTGTTTCAGATGCTGCACATCTCGTATCTTCACAGCCTAGACAATTGCCTTCAGATGACCCCAAAGATAAAAGTCTAAGGGGGTCAGATTGGGAGACCTTGGTGGTCATTCAAATGGCCCTCGACGACCAATCCACTTTCCAGGAAACTGTTAATGTAGGAATGCTTGGACCTGACACCCTTAATGTGGTGGTGCACCAGCTTGTTGGAAAAACTCAGGGAACGTGCCATCTTCAGTGCATAAAGAGGGCAAAACATTATCATGTAGCAGTTTCAGATATCCAGTGGCATTAAGGTTTCTATTGATGAAGACTGGCCCCACTATCTTTGTACCCCATATATCACACCATACCATCAATTTATGTGTTCCAACAGTCTTGGAGGGATCTATCCACTGTGGGTTAGTGTCACACCAATAGCGGTGGTTTTGTTTTTTAACTTGACCATTCACAAAAAACTTTGCCTCATCACTGAACAAAATGTTCTGTGTAAACTGAGGGTCCTGTTCCAATTTCTGTTTTGTGCATTTTGCAAATTCAGTGCGCCGATCCTAGTCCTCTTCGTTGAGATGCTGCAGCAGCTGGATTTTGTAAGGGTGCCATTTGTGAGTAGCTTATATCCACCGAAGGAATGTTTGACTGATGCCATGTGCCAGTGACATGGGGTGAGTGCTACGCTGTGGGCTCTTGCTGACTGAAGCCAGGACAGCCACTGATGTTTCTTCATTAGTGACAGTTTTCTTGCATCCACATTTTGACAAATCCAACACTGAACCTGTTTCATGAATTTTGGCAAGCAGTTTCCTAACTGTAACATGGGAGATGGGTGGTCTCGTAGGGTGTCTTGCATTGAAATCTGCTGCAGTGACATGGGTACTGCGTTCACCAGACATCAACACAATTTCTATCCACTCCTCATTTGTTAACCTCTGTGACATGTCAATGACTGTAAACAAAAGTTGAAAATAACTCATGAAAGAATAAAGTTTTGTTAAAGCTAAGCACACCATTGTTTTTCTTATGACATTCTCAATACATTTGACCCTCTTCCATTGAAAAAAATAAAGTTGGATCCAAAATGGCCAACTTCAAAATGGTCACCACCCATCTTCAAAAGTTTTCCCCCTTCCATATACTAGTGTGCCACAAACAGGAAGTTAATATCACCAACCATTCCCATTTTATCTAGGTGTATCCATATAAATGGCCCACCCTGTAGATGTTAGACTGTCATCATGAGAAGTAGAACTCTGTTATGCTCAAAGTGAAATTTTACGCATATGCAACTAAGACGTAGTATAAATGCTCCCTAAATACATAGATTGTTTTTATTAGGTGAGAGCATTTTGTAATAAATGTCATAACAATTTTCGTTCAATAAACTTATCTTTTGAATTTCATCTGTCCTTCCACAATTTTTCTTACTTTGGTGGAAGCAATATGTAAATTATCATACAGGGAATTTTATCATAAAATTTAATTAACCCTCAGAAATGGCAGCAGGAAATTAAAATAAAGTTAATTTTTACATAATCCTTTTTCCTTGTTATGAGTTTTGGTTCAGGTCATACATAACTTCAGTGGTATGCTAATGGTTGTACATGTAGGTATGGACTGTAGACTTTAGAATATCTCACTCCACTGTTTATATTAGACTGAAAACTTGAGCAAAATGAGAATCCTAGTATTCATTAGAAAGCAGCTTGGTAATCTAGAAAAAAAAACTATTTTCCACATTAAGAAATGTTATATCATCTGGATAAATACAGAAAAGGGGTACCTGAGGGCAAGCCACATGTTAACTGTGGAAGACCTGCGGGACCAATAGTTATTAATTCCCAAGATCAATCCCTTGTGGCTGTATTCTGCTTAGTTAAATGATTGGACTTCTCTATTACTAATTTATACAAGATAGAATGAAATGATGATCCATCTGTCCAGGAAACTAGATATTGGATCTCGGAGGAACATTCAGAATATTCTTGGCATGCAGCTGTAATATCATCATAAATAAATGCGTTAATTTTGGAGGGCAGTGCAGTCTTTCAGAATACCACATCTTCAAAATAAGTGCTGCAGCAGGGCATCTTAAACTAATTACCGTAGTTATGCCATTTGCCAAAATATCTTTGCATTACAATACATGCAGATGTGAGGATAACATGGTATTGAAAAAGTGTGATTATTAAAGGGTTATTCCCCCTCCCCAAAAAACAAGTAATACCCTAACCACTGGATAGGGAGTTATAACTGGTCACTGGGTGTCCATTTACTGAGTCCCTCAGCAATCCTGAGATCAGAGCTCTTAAACTTCAAAACTGTGCCCTGCAGCCAAGTCTTAAAAGTAACAGAGTTGTACATCTTTGGCTAGTCCCATTGACCCATTGGAGCTGACTCCGTACAACACTTTGGCTTTCTCAGTCCTATTGACACAAGTGAGTGGAGGTCTTGGAGTATGTGCCAACGATCTGGAGGCACATACCTCTGGACACAGTGCCTCTGAACCTGTGGGAAACGGCGGGTGCACGCAGGGAGACCGTAGCCTCCCTGTACCCACGATCTGCCATGGTTGCAGGATGGCTTCTCCCTGCGTGCGCCTGATGGTTATCTTTTCTGACTCCGCAGCATAAAATTAACATGCTGAGGAGATGCGATAGACGGGAAACCGGCACCACAACTGGAGTAATGCTGTGGTCGGGAGAACCACAGTGGGCATGGCATTTCTTGAAATCCCATCTACTGTGCTTGTATTGTATTGTGCAATTCCTGATCGTAAGCATACTGTCTTAGAGATGTCAGGGGATTCAGCGATTGGACTACTAGCATTCAACAACTTATGGCCTTTTTGGATAAGCAGTAACTACATGTGTTTGGTGAATAACCCTTTAATATCTTTTGCACTCCTGTATGTTGTTTATGCATTCTGTAGTCCATCTCTACTTACAGATCTAGAACCTGTGTTTTAATTCTGACATGAATCAGAAACTGCATTGTGTTAATGTCTCATTATATTGTGATGTCGTAATGTTGGCCCGACATTTTTTTTTATTATCCTTGCTTATATATAAAGCCAAAATATTCTACAGCACATTACATGCATTGTCAAAATTCATTGTCACCATTGAGGCTCACAATTTAAAATTTCGGAGGAAACGCATTGGCCAGATACAAACCTATTAAAGAGAACCAACCAGCAGGTTTTAGGGCTATACAGTAAAGCTAAAGCCTAACAGACACTGGGTTAATTAGTGCAATCATACCTTTACTTCAATGATTACATGTATGCTTGCAGAGAAATCTGTTATCAAGCACCAAGAAAACAGTGCCGCACATTAGCATATGTGCAGCACAGTGTTATGAGCTGGGCCGTATTTGGGGTTCCTGCCGCCGTAGGCACTTTCAGCGGTCGCACTTTCCCCCAGATCAGTCAGACTTAAGGTACCGTTACACACTTCAATGTCGTTAAGATATCACCAACGATCTCGGTCATTAGAACATCTTTTTGACATCATTGGTGAGATGTCACACGTCTAGATATCGTGAACGACGCACCAACGATGTGGCGAGCAGGTATCGCTCGCACAACCCAGCAAACGATACTTGTTCACTTTTGTGAATAGGTGAAGTCGTTAACGACATCGTTATCGCGGTGTCACACACAACAATGCAGCAGATTGGCTGATCGAGGATCGTCTGATTTGAGAACATGTTCCGGCAAATCCGGCAGTTGCAGCCACAAAAAAACCCAGTGAATAGTAGTGTTTTTCTTTTGACACAGCAATTGCTGGATCTGGCAGAACCACACTTGCCGCACACGACCGCAAGCCGCATAGACAAGGCATGGGGTTTGCCGGATAGGTGTCAGAAGCCGGCAGATCCGGCGCCATCTGCCAGATACATCAGCAAACCGCTGATGTGAAAGGGGCCTAACAGCAGCTTCCATACATTATACAAGGACACTGGGAAGAATGAGTGCTCCTGTATATGGAAGAGCCGCGCAAGCTCGCTGCCAGCCGAGTGATCGGACACCTCTCTATAGTGCTTAGGGGCTTTAGTCAATTGTTTAGCTGACCTTCAGCTGTATTTTTAGTCAAGCACAATTGCACTATAATGTTTTAGGTTCAAGTCTGTTAAATTAAAGATTACAACATCCACACTACTACATCACCAGAACCACCGGAAATACAACACATCACCAGAACCCATGTCAGTATATCACCAGAACCACTATCAATACAATAATACCTCACGAGAACCAGTGAATACATCACCAGAACCCCCATCAATACAATAATACATAATCAAAACTACCATCAAGACATCACCAGAACAGTGCGTTCCCTATATAAATGTGTATGCAAATTAAATGTCCCATACTGCTCATCCTCTTTCGACATGTCCCATACTGTTCACCCCCCATATGTCCCATGCAGCTCATCCTCCATCCATATGTCCATGCAGCACATCCTCACCCCCATTCCCCTGAATTCCATGTTGCTTATCCTCCCTCCATACATTTCATGCAGCTCATCCTTCCCCCCCATCCCCCTCCTATGTTCCACACAGCCGACCCCTCCTATGTTCCACGCAGCTTCTCCCCTCCGATGTTCCACGCAGCCTCTCCCCTCCCATGTTCCACACAGCCTCTCCCCTCCCATGCTCCACACAGCCTCTACCCCTCCCTCATCCATGTAGCTTCCCCCCTCCCATGTAGCTTCTCCCCCTCCCATGTAGCTTCTCCCCCACATTCCATATAGCTTCTCCTCCCCATCCATCCATGTACCTTCTCCCTCTATCCCCCCATCCATCCATGTATCTTCTCCCCCATCCAACAAATCATCCATGTACCTTCTCCCCCATCCCCCCTTCATCCATGTACCTTCTCCCCCATCCATCCATGTACCTTCTCCCCCGTCCATCCAGCTACTCCCCCCTTTTCCATGCCGCCCCATCCATGCAGCCATCCCATTCTCTCTCCTTTTCCATGCCACCTTCCCACCCATCCTTCCCTTTCTGCCCCCTCTTCCAGGCCGCCTCATCCATCCATCCATCCATCCATCCAATTCTTCCCTCTCTTCCAGGCCGCCCATCCATACATCCCATTCTGCTCCCCCTTCCAGGTCGCCCCATCATCCATCCATCCATCCATCCCACTCTGTTTCCCCCAGGCTGCTATCTTTGGCTGTAACAGCGCCTTACCTGACTCCACGCTCCTGATCCCGGCAGCTTCTTCTTCTGCGGCTCCCGATCTCTCGCTCGCCAGCACCAGGCAGCTTCTTCCTCTGCGGCTTCTGGTCTCCGGCACCAGGTACCTGGCACCTTATTCCTCTGCAGCTCCCGATCTCCTCCACCAGGCACCCGGCAGCTTCTTCTTCCGTGGCTCTCGGTCTCCGACACCTTCTTCCTCTGTGGCTTCCGGTCTCTGGCACCAGGTACCCGGCACCACCCGACACACAGCACCACCCGGCACCACCTGGCACCCAGCACCACCCGACATCAGGCATCCAGCACCACCCGGCAACAAGAAGCACCGGACACCCAGCATCATCCGGCACCAGGTAGCACCAGGCTTCCAGCACCAAGAAGCATCAGGCACCCAGCAACACCAGGCACCCAGCACCATCTGGCACCAGGTAGCACCAGGTAACCAGCACTACCCGGCAGCACCAAGCACCCAGCACCACCTGGCACCAGGTACCAGGTACCCAGCACCAGGCACCCAGCACCACCCACCACCAGGTAGTACCAGGCACCCAGCACCAACCCTCAGTACCAGGCACCCAGCACCACCTGGCACCAGGCACCCAGCACCAGGTGGCACTAGGCACCCGACACCCAGCACCACCCAGCACCAGGTAGCACCAGGCACCCAGCAACGCCAGGCACCCGGCACACAGTGCATCTGTGTGACTATAGGGGATTGCATCCCCGCACTGTCCACCATAGATAGGCAGTGCCAGCCAGGACACCGTGGTCAGTGCGCACACACAGATATGTATCCCACTGCCCGCCATCAGGCAGGTCGCTCAGCTCATTTAACATACCGCTGTCGCTGAGCTGCTGCCTGAGCTGCAGGTGATGTGGCTGCCCGGACCTCCACGGCGCGGGAACTTTGAAACCCTCCTCCAGTGCTCAGTCCTCACTCCCTGACGTGGGAGGCTGAGCTCCAGCTCCGAGGCTCCTGCAGCAGTACCTGAGGTGGGCGGGCGTGGGCCAATGGGGTGGGCGGGCAATCCAACCTGACCCCGGATGTTTAAAAAAAAGAAAGAAAGAACTTGCATCCCGGCGCCCTAGACACATGCCCTCAAGTGCCTAAGGGCAAATACGGCCCTGGTTATGAGGGATTGGGTTTCTTTTTATTACTTCCCTTTTTGCTCTAAGCCAAACCCTTCTCCTCCCTCCCTCCCTCCCTCCCTCCCTGTCAGTATATACCAGGGACATGACGTCTGACATCCTGCATAGTGATAGCACAATGTCAGGCGTCCTATGTGCTCATCATTCCCTCCCTCCGGCTTTCGTCTCCAGCTTCTCACTGCTTCTCCTGTGGCAGCCTGTTTACCGGAGGCAGGACCAGGCTATCGCAGGAAAAGCAGTGAGAAGCCAGACACGAAAGCAGGAATGAGGGAGTGGTGAGCACATAGCATAATGTCAGGAGTGCAATCTCCATATAGGATGTCAGATGTCCTATTCCTGGTACATACTGAGAGGGAGGGGGGAGAGTTTGGCTTAGAGCCCATGGGGTAGTAATACAAATAAACCCAGCCCCTCTTAGTGATGCTGTTCTGCACTTATACTACTGTGCTGCACTGTTTTCCGAGTGATTGATAACTGTTTTCTCTATATCATACATGTAATCATTGAAGTAAAGGTATGATTGCACTCCTTATCCCAGTGCCTCTAAGGCACTGGCTTCACTTTATAGCCCTAAATGCTGTTGGTTGGTTCCCTTTAAATTAAAATTGGGAGTACCAATCAATTTTAATAACAGCAAACAACAATCTTGTGTTCATATCAATAATAGATGTCCATTGATACCCCTTACTGAATGTTGCCCTTTAACTTTAAAGGGAACCTGTCACCTGGAATGAACCCCCTGACCTATCACTAGCTGTCCTTACACCTTCCTAGGTGCTCCCTAACCATCCCTCTCTGTTGTAAATCCGACCTGTAAAGAGTTTGAAAAATGACTTTGAACTTACTGCACGTCACTCAGTCAGGCGACTGGAAAGGCGGCTGCAGGCTTCATTGTCTCCTCCTCGCTGCTTCACTGCACGCCCCACTGGGCGCCATATTTCCTTTTTCATCTCCTCCTGATCTTGGAATCTCCCGCCCTCTTTTCATGCTATGATGCACCGGCCAGTATGTCACATCCGGCCCCGTGCATTATGGGCATGTGATCAGTAGAGATGAGCCACCACCCCGGTGTTTGAATTCGATTCGTCGAATCGACGGGGTGTTCGACAAATGTTCGTCGAATGCTCGACGAACACCGTCGAACACCCCGGAAAACGAACAATCCGGGCTTGTGCGGCTTTTTCACTTCCACAATGTATATACATACATTGTGGAAGTGAAATAAAGTCAAATAAAGTGTTAAAAATAAAAAAAGGACCTGTGGTGACGTCCGCGAGAACATGACGTCACCACAGGTCCTGGAAGCACAGGACCGTGCCGGAAAGCTTAAAATAGATATTTTTATGATTCGGACCCTTTCTTTAAGTAAAAGTTCTTAAAGAAAGGGTCCGAAACATAAAAATATCTATTTTAAGCTTTCCGGCAAGGTCCTGTGCTTATAGGACCTGTGGTGACTTCATGTTCTCGCGGAACTCCGGTTCATGTGACCAGAGTTCCCGCGAGAACTGACGTCACCACAGGTCCTGGAAGACACAGGACCATACCGGAGGCTTCGGTGGACCGTTGACAGGTGAGCATACATTATTTTTTTATTTTTAACACTTTCTTTCTTTTAGGTAATGTTTATTTTGGCTCAAAATGCGGCAGATGCGGTTTTCTGACCGCATCTGCCGCATTTTCGAACCAAAATCGAACATGTTCGAAATTCGCCGAATTGGAACCAAATTGTTCGAATTCGGCGAATGACTCGAATAGCGCCAAAATCGACTCGAATTTGAGATTGGCGAACTATTCGAGTCGAACATCGCTCATCTCTAGTGATCAGCCCTGCACTGTGCATGCGCAATGCGCATATTGAAGTTGGGCAGTTCACGTGATCAGGCCCATAATGCATCATTGCCGATCAAGTGATCAGACCCATAATGCACCGGGCTGGATGTGATGTACAGGCCAATGCATCATAGCATGAAAAGAGGGCAGGAGATTCCAAAATCAGGAGGATATGAAGAAAGAATTATGCCGCCCAGCGGGGCGTGCAGTGAAGCAGCGAGGAGGGGTCAATGGAGACTGGAGCCGCCTTTCCAGTCACCTGACTGAGCGACATCCAGTAAGTTCAAAGTAATTTTTCTTATTCTTTACAGGTCGGATTTACAACAGAGAGGGATGGTTAGGGAGCACCTAGGAAGGTGTAGGGACAGCTAGTGATAGGTCAGGGGGTTAATTCCAGGTGACAGGTTCCCTTTAACGATTGGCTGCTATGACATATGAGGACAGATTCCCCTTTTTTAGTTTTGTTTTATAAAGTCCAGGGAACCTGACAATCCAGCCTGAGACAATTCTGTGGAAAACAAAACTATTCCATATACTGACAATTTACCAGACCAAAGAGAGACAATGAGGGCGCTCCTGGTGTAATACCCGGTGGTCTAGTAGAAACTCTGGGGGAGATACACTAACCTTATTCAGTTATGCTCCGGCATAACTGCGGTACAGAGCCTTTGGTGCATCTCATGCACCAGCCGCCGCTGTCAGACCACACAGCCGGTCACAAGTTGGATCCCGGGGTCCCTGGCGTCACCGCAGGTCCTCGATCCACCCCACAGGTCATGTAGAACCTTTTCCTCCAGCAGCAGTGCACCGCACACACACCATGGTGTAAAGACATGTGAAGTAAAAGAGCTTTTTGCGGTTTTGAGCGGGCGCTTGGAGAGAAAAACCCCAGAGACAGCTTTTTAGTACCTTCTCTTTACTTGATGGAGGCGGTATCAGCTGCCAAAACATATTGTGAGGACTGACCAGTCCACTTTGAGCAAGTAAAGAGAAGGTACTGAAAAGTTGTATCTGTGGTTTATCTCCAAGAGCCCGCTCAAAACCGCTAAAGCTCTTTTAAATCACAATTTACCAGACCAGGATTTTCATACTTTTATGTAATACTAGCTGTACTACCCGGCTACTCCCGGGATAATAAATAACTGATGTTAGCTATAACAAAATAAAATTTGAATATGTCATATTAATGACCTGTAGGAAAATAGAAGCTGAGCTGTGATTGGTTGCTATAGGCAGCCTGATAAATCTCCAGCCAACAGTTAACCGTCCCCTCGGCCGGGCAGTATATATTACCTCACACGTACACATATAGACAGATCATGTGACTGATATCTGCCTTAATTCCCTATATGGCACATGTGTTGAACATTGGCTGTTTTTAATCAGAGGTTTATTTTTGGAAATTAAAGATAGCACACGTATGAGGCGAGTTGTGTGAGGCGATTTGTGCACATCTGTATCTGTGTGTGTAGTGTGTGTGTCCCTGGGGGGTGTGTGTGTGTCCCTGTGGAGTGAGTGCATGTGTCCCTATAGGGTGTGTATGTGTGTGTGTCCCTGTGGGGGAGGGTCTGTGTGGTGTGTGCAGGGTGGATTTGATTTAAATCTAACTGATTTAAATCACGATTTAAATCACTAGTCAGTAAGGCTTGATTTAAATCAGTGATTTAAATCAAAGTTTCTACCTAAACTAGTTCTTGCTACTTTAACATGCAAGTAGATGAAGATTTTTAGAATCACTTTTTATATTACTTTTTTCTCCCCAGTTTAATGGGTTAATAATTCATATTTGGACACCACTGTTCTGTTGTACTTAGGAAGGAGAAAAATAATCCTGACCTTAATAACAATTTAAATAGATTTATTCAACTGAAACAATAACAACATTACAGCATAAGTTATTTGCTTAAACAAACATCCATGTTTGTTAACTAATTTGGCTAAACAAAATATATATATATTTTAAGAAACTTAGACTGTCAGCCCAGCCGACACATGAAAAACTTTAAATACTACTGTCCCTGCTGTCCTCTGTAGCTCACTTGTCGTCATCTTCATCATCATCTTCTTCTTTATGAATAGGAACAATCTGGAAAAGAAAAACAAGCTTTCCTGCTTTATTGGGTCCCAACCGATTTCTCAATTTAGAATGAATGAGTCCAAAGGAAGAGAATATTCTTTCAATGCCTGCAGAAGAAGCTACTGCTGTTAAAAATGAAATCATTACTTGAACAGTCTCTAAATCCAAGCGCTTAAGTGACTTCCTGTGACCTTCCTTAAAATATCTTCAGCAAACATATATTTCTTGAATGGTTCCCCCTTAGCTCTGAAGTTTATTATAGTTGGCATTAAAGATGGATGATTGCTGGATACCCATGTCATAGCTAACTCCTCTTCCTCAGCACTTAGGTTTTGACCCTGATATTGGATATTGACAATATTTGCCAAAAAATGAGCTGGAGTCAGTGCTTGTCCCATTCGTTTGTTTACTGCTTGTAATTTAATTCTGTCCATGTGTAGTTCTGTTTTTAAGTGTTCACTCAGTTCCTTCCAAATTTCAACAGCATCCGCAATAAAACAGCTATTTTTCTGTATTTTGTTTAAAGCTTGAGAGATGGGTTTCAGGAAGCTCAGCATATGTTCAACATTTCTCTTAAGCACAATGTTGAGGATTTTGGCCGTGACAGTGCCATCTATTTTATCTCGATTTTCTTCACAAAGTGTCATCAGAATAGGCCAGTTTTTGATATACTGCTCAAAACAGTCCACCACAGAGTTCCATCTAACATCTTGTGGGAGCATTAGCTTGGTTCCACCCATCCTTTTCAGAGCTGCTGCAGCAAAATTATTATTACGGAAGTATTTAGCAATTTCAACAACATTAGCCTTTATTTCTGGAACACTTAAGTCTTTGGCTAAGAGGTGCAGCAAATGAGCACTGCAACCATATGTTATTAGCAGCTTTGTATTCCCTCCCTGCTCTTCTAAATCTCTTCTCATCTTGGATACGTTTGCAGCATTGTCAGTGACCAAACTGCGTACTAGACATTTGAATTTTTGTTCACATGTCGTTATAGCTTTTACTGCCACTTCTTGTAAGTATTCTGGTGTGTGTGCATTTCCTGACGTATCAGTTGTTTGTGCAAGGAAGACTTTACCTTCTTCTGTTGTTATACAAGCACATACAATAGGATCATTGTGGACATTACTCCACCCATCAATACTTAGGTTAACAATTTTACCCTCCAGAGCTGTTGCACATTGCTCCATTTCTCTGTCATACACTTGATCCAGCAGTTTCCCTGCAACATCCGCTCTGCTGGGTGGACTGTATCCTGGTCTCAGTGACTGAACCATATTAATGAAATGTGGGTTCTCAGTCAGACAGAAAGAAGAGTTTGTTGCATAAATAAACTGGGCAATTTTTTCCATCAATCAACTCTTTTTCTAATCTGCTAGTTCTTATCACAAACCTATCTATGGTGGTTCCAGGAGGTAAAGGTTTTTTCTTCCTTTTGGGTGATGGTAATATGTGGCTGTGGGTGTCTGATGATGATGCTGCTGCTAATGAAGCACTATCCTGGATGGATAACTCTGAAACTGTAGAACAGGATGATGGTGATCTTGGAGGTGGATAGTTTCCAGAATCCATGAATTCCCCTAAACAAAAAAAGTCAATGCTGTTATTTTATTGTTTATTATACAATTTCTGCTTATTGTACACACCACATCACTGCCCCTGCCCCAAAAGGAATATTTGTTTATCTTCATAACTGTACCAAATGACAGTAACATGCAGTAATAATAAGAAATATAATTTTTCTCACACATGGCAGTTCAGTCTTTAGAAATAGGATTCAATAAAAATGTTTACCAACCTGAAGATCCTGCCTGTTCAGAAGTGTTTCTTTGGTCATCTTCATCACCGCACTTCTCATGATGTTGCCTCATTCGCGCCACCAGGCCTTGCATCTCTTTGTTGCATCGTTTGCATTTTGCACGCATGCCTGCCTTACCGATAGGCGAAGGAGCTTCATTAAAATATTCCCAAACTGGGTCTCTTTTACGGCCTGCTGCCAACAGATCCAGACTTGTCTGTCTGTGGATATGCTGCAGTATTGTGCTCAAAGTTTCACTTTCATTTTCTTGTCTGCTTGCCCTTCCTCCTCCTCACACTTAGATTCACTTTCTTCTTGTGTTGTGCAGATCTATTCCACTCCAAACAATCAGAAACATATTGTCTAACTTCTTGGACTTGGCACTGAAGGGGTTGATTCTGTATTCATAGGTTTGTAGAACAATAGGATTAAGGTCTTTTTCTCAACTCTGTTCATGTTGTAACATTTTTGCCGTGAAGAAGAGGCTGGGACCTCTGCGGAGTCAAATTCAGTTTTGAGAACTGCGTAAGTAAAGCGAGCGTCTGTGATAATATAGGAGAGAAACTGCCCACTAATCCTACAGACACCTCAGGAAGAGTATGGCATTGTGAATGTTACACATATACAGCCTTTATTCTACTGAGTTAAACAACTCAGCTTTATCTCATGATGGAAGAACCTTTGGATGGTAAAATATTTTCCTCAAAAAGCAGTTTATTGAAAAAAATCCGATTTAAATAAAAAAAATCCGATTTTTTTTTTTTTTTTTTTTTTTTTTTTTTTAAAAAACATTGATTTTTTATCCACCCTGGGTGTGTGTGTGTCCCTGTGGGGTGAGTGCATGTGTCGCTATAGGGTGTGTATATGTGTGTGTGTCCCTGTGGGGGGGTCTGTGTGTTGTGTGTGTCTTTGTGGTGTGTGTGTGTGTGTTCGGGTGCGTGGTGAGTATCCAATGTTGGGGTTGCACCTTAGCGACTATACACTTGCTGTTACTCTTTGTGTGCGTGTGGTGTGTATGCATGTCCCCGTGCGTGGTGAATATCCCATGTTGGGGTCTCACCTTAGTGACTTTATGCTGGTATATGCTGTTAGTCTTTGGCGCTGTCATTAAGCCCCTCTCATTCACAACTGTCAACTGGTAACTGTCACTTTTTCCCCATTATGTAGATTGGGGGCAAAATTGTTTGGTGAACTTGAATGCGCAGGGTTAAAATTTCGCCTCACAACATAGCCTATGACGCTCTCGGGGTCCAGACGTGTGACTGGGCAAAATTTTGTGGCTGTGGTTGCGACGGTGTAGATGCCAATCCCGGACATACTGTACATACACACATTCAGCTTTATATATTAGGCTAGCTGTACTACCCGGCTACACCTGGTTTAATAAATAACTGATGTTAGCTATAACAAAATAGAATTTGAATATGTCATATTAATGACCTGTAGGAAAATAAAAAGCTGAGCTGTGATTGGTTGCTATAGGCAGGCTGATAAATCTCCAGCCAACAGTAAACCCTCCCCCCGGCGCGGGCAGTATATATTACCTCACACATACACATAATAGACAGCTCATGTGACTGACATCTGCCTTAATTCCCTATATGGCACATGTGTTGCACATTGGCTGTTTTTAATCAGATGTTTATTTTTGGAAATTAAAGATAGCACACGTATGAGGCGAGTTGTGTGAGGCGATTTGTGCACATCTGTGTCTGTCTGTGTGGTGTGTGTCCCTGGGGTGTCTGTGTCCCTGGGGTGTGTGCGTGTGTATCCCTGTGGTGTGTCTTCTTGTGGGGGGGAGGGGTGTCCCTGTGGTGTGTGTCCTTGTGTAGGGTGAGGAGTGTCCCTGTGGTGTGTGTCCTTGTGGGGGGGAGGGGTGTCCCTGTGGTGTGTGTGTGTGTCTCTGTGTGTACGTGTGTGTGTCCCTGTGTGTGACCCCCTGGGGTGTGTGTGTGCTTGTGGAGTGAGTGCATGTGTCCCTATAGGGTGTGCATGTGTGTGTTTCCCTGTGGTGGGGTCGGTGTTGTGTGTGTGTGTGTCTCTGTGTTGTGTGTGTCTCTTTGTGGTGTGTGTGTGTGTGTTCGGGTGCGTGGTGAGTATCCAATGTTGGGGCTGCACTTTAGCGACTATACACTTCCTGTTACTCTTTGTGTGTGTGTGGTGTGTATACATGTCCCCGTGCATGGTGAATATCCCATGTTGTGGCCCTACCTTAGTGACTATATGCTGGTATATGCTGTTGGTCTATGGCGCTGTCATTAAGCCCCTCTCATTCACAACTGTCAAGTGGTAACTGTCACTTTCTCTCCATTATGTAGATAGGGCCAAAATTGTTTGGTGATTTGGAACGCGCAGGGTTAAAATTTCACCTCACAACATAGCCTATGACGCTCTCAGGGTCCAGATGTGTGACTGTGCAAAATTTTGTGGCTGTAGTTGAGACGGTGTAGATGCCAATCTCAGACCTACACACACACATAAACACATTCAGCTTTATATATTAGATATGGTACATTTGTTTCTCTTGTAGTTCTGCTGCTTATTAATCAGATTTATATCTTTGAAGGATAATACCAGACTTGTGTGTGTTTTAGGGTGATTATGTGGCGAGGTTAGTGTATGTGTGGTGAAATGTGTGCTGAGGTTGGTATATGTGTTCAAGCACGTGGTAGTGTGTGGCGCATTTTGTATGTGTGTTCATATCCCCATGTGTGGGGAGTATCCTATTTCGGGGCCCCACCTTAGCAACTGTACTTTATATACTCTTTGGCACCATCGCTCTCATTCTTTAAGACCCCCTTGTTCACATCTGGCAGCTGTCAATTTGCCTCCAACACTTTTCTTTCACTTTTTCCCCATTATGTAGATAGGGGCAAACTTGTTTAGTGAACTGGAATGTGCAGGGTTAAAATTTCGCCTCACAACATAGCCTATGATGCTGTTGGGGTCCAGACGTGTGACTGTGCAAAATTTTGTGGCTGTAGCTGGCAGCTGTCGATTTTTCTCCAACACTTTTCCTTTCACTTTTTACCCATTATGTAGATAGGGGCAAAATTGTTTAGTGAACTGGAACGCGCAGGGTTAAAATTTCGCCTCACAACATAGCCTATGACGCTCTCGGGGTCCAGATGTGTGACTGTGCAAACGTTTGTGGCTGTAGTTGCAACGGTGTAGATGGCAATCCCGGATATACATACACACATTCAGCTTTATATACCGTGTTTCCCCGAAAGTAAGACCCTGTCTTACATTTTTTTGGGGGCCAAAAGAGGCCCCCGTTCTTACTTTCGGGGGGGTCTTATATTGTGTGCCCCAGCAGTGTGGCCTACAGGCCCCCTCCTGCTGGGACACTGCGGGAGCGGGTCGCACGTCACGTGCGCCCGCTCATTACATATGCACTACATCCCCCCTGTCAATCAGCGACAGGGGGAGCAGTGCATTATACGGTATATATGGGCCCCCTATTGCTGGCACACTAACCCCCTGTTCTGAGGCCCCCCCCTGCTGCAGACATCTTACCCTCCAGGGTCTTCTTGCAGCAGCCAGCGCGTCCGTCCTCTGTCCTCGGCTGTCTCCCGGATCATGTGACCCGTCGCAGCGCATGACGTCATCGCGACTGCGACCGGCCGGTCACATGATCCGGGAGACAGCCGAGGACAGAGGACGGACGCGCTGGCTGCTGCAAGAAGACCCTGGAGGGTAAGATGTCTGCAGCAGCAGCAGGGGGGGCCTCAGAACAGGGGGGTAGTGTGCCAGCAATAGGGGGCCCATATATACCGTATAATGCACTGCTCCCCCTGTCGCTGATTGACAGGGGGATGCAGTGCATATGTAATGAGCGGGCGCACGTGACGTGCGACCCGCTCCCCCCCCCTCCGCTAGGGGCCTTACATTAGGCCCCCCCAGTTGTAAGGCCTTATAATCGGGGGAGGCCTTACATTAGCAGGCCCCCCCTTTACCCCCAGGCGGCCTTACAATCGGGGGGGCCTTACTTTCGGGGAAACACGGTATTAGATGGCCCATGCTTACTACTACATCCATCGTTATCTACCTTATTGCTATGTCAATGGTAAAAAAAAGGTCTGGATGTCAAATGCAGGAATGTCAAAATAAATAGTTCTAAAAATGTTGTGCTTTAGAGGTTAATATACAAAAAATATGCACACATGGATCTGAAATTTATATTTCAGTAAAACTGTTTTTTAATAAATTGAGCAATCTTCACAACTTCTCTATCATTGCACTATGTCTGAAATGTTTATTTTAATATTTTTGCTATTTCAGATCTTTTATTTTGTAAATGACATTTCTGACATCCTTAAGCTTAGTCTTTAAAGATTCTTGTGGAGGAAATGAACGAAGACAAATACATTGCAAATGAGAATCAAGCTGCTGTTTCAAAGATCTAAATTGATATTCACTGAATCAAAAAGAATTCAAACCAGATGTCACTTTGATTAAGGCAATGCATGACTTATAGGTCTGGAGGCTCCTCAGGCTTCTTGTGTACTCAATGCATCGCTTCTGCCGTGCTATTTGCTTGAAATGCAAAATGTGTTTGTACTGTAATAGCTCATACCAATTGGTGTTTTTTTGTTTTTTTTTTACTCTCTTTGTGGCGTCTACTGTTTAAATTTGATAAACTTTAACAGACTTGGCACTACCATAAATGCCTTTTTTTCTTTAGATTTTTGATGGAAGGAAGGGGTATGGTGTTTCAAATTTTTATTTATGTATTTTATTAATAATGTTTTTCCCCAAAAAATGTTACTTTAACCCCTTCCCGACCATTGATGTAACATATAAACATAGTTTTTAAGGTTGAAGATAGACTTTAAGTCCATCTAGTTCAACCCATAGCCTAACCTGTTGATCCAGAGGAAGGCAAAAAAGATCCTATGTGGCAAACATTAAGCTCCACAATGGGGAAAATAATTCCTTCCTGACCCCACATATGGCAATCAGACTAGTTCCCTGGATCAACGCCCTATCAAAGAATCTAGTATATATAACCGGTAATATTATATTTTTCAAGAAAGGCATCTAGGCCCTTCTTAAATGTTAGTAGTGACTCACTCATTACAACATCATACGGCAGAGAGTTCCATAGTCTCTCTACTCTTACAGTAAAGAATCTGCATCTATGTTTATGATTAAACCTTCTGTCCTCCAAACATAGAGGATGCCCCCTTGTCCCTGTCGAAGGCCTAGGTGTAAAAAGATCATTAGAAAGGTCTCTTTACTGACCCCTCGTATATTTGTACATTGTAATAAGATCACTCCTAAACCTTAATTTTTCCAAATTAAATAACCCAAGTTTAATAACCTGCCTTGGTATTACAGACCCCCAGTCCTCTAATAACCTTAATAACCTTGGTTCACTCTTCTCTGCACCTGCTTTAGTTCAGCAATGTCTTGTACCCTGTATGTTATACTTGGTGCATTCTCAACCACTTCGGGCAGTTTAACCCCCTAAATACTGCAATCAATAGTGATCGCAGCATTATGGTGGCTGGTGCTGAGTGCGTTTCCTCTTCCAAGTTATCAAGACCGCTGCGGCATGATCACAGGGACCTGACCACTGTCATGGTAACCTTAGGACATTGTCATGATGTCCCCTCGGTCACCAAGCTACGGAAAGCCTTGTACACCATGCCAGATGCATGGTGTGTGAGGCTAGGTTAGAGCTAGTATGTTCTCAGTAATAGATATGAATCATGAATTAAATATTTACATATTAGATTTCAAGAGCTATTTAACATGGTGTATGTATTCAGGGGTGATAATAATGTTTAATCTATTTTCTCTAGGTCCCTTCCACGACAGCATAGGAGGTTGCCTCTCCATGCCCTATTAGGGACAGTAAGCACAAGAGAGGTTAAAAGTACCCTCCCACTTCCCACTAGCCAGTGTCTTTCCTGTCCCCATGGGGCATGGAGAGGTTTTTCTTCTGTGCTGTAGGGGCCGGCAAGCTGCAGCGTACCTGATGTCTGCCGGGCAGTCTTGGTTGGGCCTTGCTCCTCCTCTGCTGCTCCCACGGCTTGGGCTGTGGACCGCTGCCTGGCCCTCCTGATCCCTGGTGCGGGCCGTGAATCCTCGGTCGGTGGCTTCCTCTCTGGGAGGTGAGGGAGCGGTGCTTCCGGGTTCCGATGTTGGGACTCAGTGAGGTAGGTGCAGAATGTCACCAATGGCAGCCTGCCCAGGACCATTTGGACACTGGGTTGTGCAGCCTTCCTGGATAAAGGCTGCCCTGAAGCCGGCTGAACCACGGTAAGCTCCTGTGCGGTGGTGTGCTGCCATGTCTTCCCCTGCATCTGCAGAGCCCAGTGTTCCCCTGCCTCAGTAAGTCTGTGGGTGAAGAGGGGGGTTCCTTGAGTCCGGTTAGGCAGTCTACACTGATGGTCCCATATCCTATGTGTTTTTTCTAGGACAAGACTGCTCTAAAGAAGTCTAATAAATGCCCTGGGTGTGCTAAGAAACTCCCCACAGGGTGGGACAAGAAGTTATGCCAGAGCTGCACTGACAGATGTTAGGGCTGAACACCCTAGCCTGGTGGACGACTTGAGGTCCATGGTAAAGCAGGAAATCCAAGCATCCCTGGCCTCCCTTTTACCTGCGGCTAGTATTGCCGGGCCTCCCTCCCCTAAGAAAAGGAAGCTCCAGGCTGCCCCATCTGGCTCTGAGGACCCGGACTCAGACTTCGATTGTCCCGAAGACATCTCATCTTCTAAACAGGCGGATCTTCCTAAATTTCCTTTCTTCTCGGATGATATAGGGGAACTTATTGGGGCTGTTCGGAGCACTATGGGTTGGAAGAGGAACAGATCCTCTCCGTCCAGGACGAGATGTTTGCAAGCCTTAATCTGCTAAGCCAACAGGCTTTCCGGTTCACTCCACCATTCTGAATCTTATCAGGAATGGGAATTCCCTGACAAAAGATTCAAGAGTGATCTCAGTCGCAGATTTCCTCTTGAATCCAGTGAGATCCACTGGGATGTCCCAAAGGTAGATGTGCAGGTGACACGTGTGGCTAAAAAAAAACTGCACTCCCTTTTGAAGATATGTCCCAACTTAAAGATCAATTGGACAGAAAAATTGAGAGCTTTATGAAACGCTCATGGGAAGCCACCTCAGCTACTATCCAGGCGAATATCCCTCCACATGTGTCTAGATCCGTCCTTAAATGGATAGACCAGGTGGAATCACAAGTTTCACAGGGCACCACTAGGGAGGAACTCCTAGATTCTCTTCCCTTCCTAAGGAAGGCAACCTGTTTTCTCACAGACACCTCTGCAGAATTGGTCCGTTTGGCTGCCAGGACTTCGGTCCTGTTCAATTCCGCCAGACAGGCTTTGTGGTTAAAAATGTGGAGTGGTGAAAGAGGCATAACCTGGCCATGGAGAGGAGAGGAAGCTAAACCTAGAGCTCCTGCTACCCTCACCTACCATCGGCCTAATATCTCTATAATCACCGCAACTACCATATAACTATGCCAGCCAAACACCGGACCAACTGAGACCCAGCATCCCCCATGAGCCCTCCGGTATCCTCAAAATCCAAGCATTACCAGTAGCAGGCAGATCCACAGGACCAAAGCGGAACACCCAGGCAGAGGCTCCAGCGGAGGATCACCGATGCCCAACAGCCCCCTGCCGACCCGGGACAGCACAACCGGTAACCAGTCATACAGCACTGTCCTGACCTCAGCAGCGCAGGCCCCAGGCACAGATAGAACTACTGATGGTGCTGGGGCAGGAGCAACAGAGGATCACCTGAGTGCAGGACCACAGAGACGAGGAGCAGGAGCCCACTGCTGCCAGACAGCCCCACGTGACCCGGCACGACTCTACCAAAGACCAGCCGAGCGGTGCCGCTCCGAACTCACCAGCGCAGGTCCCAGGGTTACACGGGCTCGAAGGCGGTGCTACAAAGAGAATAGGAGCGGTGGAGGACCACCAAAGCGCAGGACCCGCGGAAAGAAGAAGCGGGAGCCCATCGATGCCTACTAGCCCTGCTACCGACCCAGCATGGGGCCACCGGAGGCCGGTGGTTTCAGCGCTGCCCAGACCCCAGGCATGCACGGGCCTGAAGGTGGTACCACAGAGAGACCAGAAGCGGCGGAGGACAGCCAAACCTCGGGGCCCGCATGAAGAAGCTGGAGCCTGCTGATGCCTGCCAGCCCCAGCGCCGACCCAGAAAGGGGCCACCGAGAAACCGAAAATACAGCGCTACACAGACCCTATTAGAGCAGACCCCAGGCACACACGATCCCAGCAGCGTCGACTCCCTCAGAGGAGCAGAAAAGACAAGCAAGCACCAGGGCACCAGGCAGGCAGGAGGGAGAAGCAGAAGATCACTGCCACTCACCAACCTTGCCCCGACCCAGCACAGTGGCACTGGGCCCTGGCTCCACATCACCACCCCGACCTCACCGCCGCGGACTCCCCAAAGCAGCGAAAGCAAGCAAGCCCCCCAGCGGACGAGAGGGTCCCCCGGAGAAGAAGACCAAGCAGATAAGGTAACAGGCTCACAGAGTCTGGCATCCCCCACATGCCCAACACAGATCCCAGGGGCACTAGGGCCTAGCAAACCCCCGACCCCAGGCCCAGCCATGGACCACAGGGACGCACACAGGGCCCCAATAGGCACCAACCCGGCACACGCGGTCACAGGCGGCTCCAATCCCCCCATTCTGGCTCCAATGTTCACTGAGCCACCAACACCTGGACGCCCAATAGGCCCCAGTGTGCCCCCACACCTACAAGGCACCCAACCACCTAGCAAGTGCCCGACTAGGGGATATGGGACAACCTCTGGGCCCACATTCAAGCGATCCCAACCAGGGAAGAGATGGAGGGGTTCGCTCTAAGGATGGAGGCTTCCTTTAAGGCAAAGTCAGCCGCCCTGAGGGGAGAGGTCCAACAGCTAATGGCCAGTCAAAACAAATGAATCCACCATAGAGGCCCTGACCAGCTGCCTAGAGACCCTTGAACGACAAGTCTCTGCCCAATCAACCAACTATGACCAACTGCTTGACCTGATGGAAGACCTAGAGAACCGTGATAGGCGGAATAATATCAGGGTCCGTGGACTCCCTGAGTCCATCCGGCTAGGGACTTAGACCCCACTCTCCACAGGTTCATCAATTTCGTCCACAATAAGCCAGAAGGCACCCCACTTGAGTTGGATAGAGCCCACAGATCACAAGTCCCAACCCCCACCACAAGGCGCCAGGCCCAGGGACATTATCTGCAGGATCCACAACTTTAGAGCCAAAGAAGATATACTGGCCAGATACCGATCCCACAAAACCCTATCTTTCGAGGGCCACCCGATCCAACTAATGCCAGACCTGTCCCGGTGTAGACTACAAAAACGCAGGGCCCTTTAGACCGCTACTGGAGGCGCAACAAAGACATCCCCTACTCATGGGGCTTCCACTTTTGCCTCCAAGTACGCAGGGACGGGCAATCATTTTTGCCTCCCACCTGAGGGGCATCCCCGAAAACCTAGGCGGTCCCCATCAACACCTCAGACTGGCCAGGAATGCCTCACCCGGGAGAAATGACCCTGATGCCGAGGGAGCAAGGAACACGACCGGGGAGGGGAGGAAACACCAGCAGATAGGGGCCAAGAGGGGAAGATGCCAAACCGCCCTGGAATGGGCCGGCCGCCACCTAACATAATACTAAGAAGGGACCTGTCCCGAGTCGAGGCCCACAAAACCTGATGGGCAATCGTCCAGGGACTCATGGACCCCCCCCACCCGACACAAAGGACTTAACACCCAGCACTGACGATGTAACCAAACATTACCCTCAGCATGTTTTAGTGTTTTCCCTTCCTTTTACCGCTCTTCATTTTCTTTTTTTTTCCTATCTCTCTTTTTCCTTTGCATTTTTCCTTTTTTTTTTTTTATGGTCTTGGGATTTTTGTTTTGTTCGCTCGCTGTCCCCACCGCTGGGCCCCCCCATCTCCTTCCCCTTAAGGTGCTTTGATCTCCCACTGAGTTATTTCCTCATATGTCTTTAACCACAGTCGATATTGCCATTCACGCGATGTGTTTCTCTCCCTTCCCTTTTTTTTTTTCTTTTACCTTCCTCCTCCGCCCTTTCTTTTCCTCTCTTCCTTCCCTTTTCCTTTCTCCCCCCTCTTCCCTCCTCATTTTGCTAATTTCTCACTTTCTTATTCACTTAATTACTCCCCCCCTTTTGTTTATTTTTCCCTCTGGTATTTCTATACATATGGTTCTCATTATTGTAAATTTACTTTGCTTGTACCAGTGCTCTATCCAAGGGGTACCCATCAACATCTCAGACTGTTCGGGCATACCTGGCCTGGGAGAAATGACCCAGACACCGAAGGAGCAAAGACCACGGTGGGACTGGGGAGGGAACACCAACAGACGGGGGCCAAGGGGGGAGGCCCCAACCGCCCTGGAGGGACCGATCCCCACACAGCCACCTAGTCCCATATAAAGGGGGAACCCACCCTGAGGAGCGGACTACATGCCCTAACAAACAATAAATGATGGTCCCATCGACCCACCCATCTGCCACAAAGGGACTAACACACAGCACCAACGCTGAGCCCCGACCATCTCTTCTCCCTCTTTTCCGCAGCTTAGTTCCTTGTTGCACATTGTCCCTCCTCCGTGTTCTCCCTCCCCCCTTTTTTTTTTTTCCTTCTCTTTCCCCTTCTCCTTCTCCCTCTCCTACTCCATACCGCTCTACCCTTCCACCTAGCCCTTCTACCCCCCTTACATATGCTACTATCACCCACTTTTTCACGGTTAAGTTTCTTATGTGCATATTGTCCCTCCTTCGTGTTCTCTCTTACCCCTCCCCCCTTTTCCCTTTCTCCCCCTTCTCCTCTCTCTCTCCTTCTTATTCCTTTCCACCTCTATACCGCTCTATCTTTTTCTCTCAGCTCTTCTCCCTCCCCTTAAATATGCTACTATCTCATCTTGCCTGAATTACCTCTCACTGTGTTATTAATTACAGTTGATGTTGCTGTATAAATTATGTGCTTTTATTGTTTGTATTTCTCTGCCCCTTATCAGTTATACTTAACTATGCGTATCACTGCTTAGATGTTTTATTTTATACTTTTTATTTTTTTGTTGTTAATTTTTCCTTATGTTGCTACACCAGCTACTTGTTAGAGGCCCAGGCGAGGGGAGCCCCCTCAGCTTGGAAAGTCCACACCCCAAGTAGGATCCACCCTCCACAGAGAGGCGTGGAAGTCTGCATTCCTACACCACACACCTAGCTGACACCGGAACTCAAAACCAGCTGCCCACGCGAACCCACCAACCCCCTAGACACACCACACACACCTCCCACCACACCTTCCCCCCCCACATCCCGACTACCTACCCCAGATTCCACTCCGGCCGTGCCCTACCTACCCAGCCTAAACTACTCATAAGCTCCCCTGTGAGACACCACACAACATGGCCAACCTAAAAATTGGGACCCTCAATGTGAGAGGCTTCAATACCCCCAAAAAACGCTCCCAAATCCTCTACGACATGCAAAGGCAGCGGACACAGATATTGATACCCCACGGCCTACATTGGGGACATCCTCCTATCAGACCATGCCCCAACATCCCTGACACTACCAGTCACCTCTCAAAGACCATGGACATGGAGACTCAACAGTAACCTCCTGAAAGACAACACATGCCTGATGAAGCTGAAGAATGACATCGAGACATTCACCCAGGTCCACAAACATGACACAACCACACAACTCATCAAATGGGAAGGCCTGAAGTGTTGCCTGAGGGGAACGCTCATAAAACACGGGGCCAGACTCAAGAGAAGTAGAACTGAAAAGATCAATGACTTTCCCCCCCATATTCCATAGCTTATAGACAGCCGTCAAACTGACGCCGGCACAACAGACATACGGGGACATCACCCTTAAACGGCAGGAACTCAAGGGAATATTAAACCAAACCTTTAAGAGACAAGCAGATACAGTTGTGGCCAAAAGTATTGACACCCCTGCAATTCTGTCAGATAATACTCAGTTTCTTCCTGAAAATGATTGCAATCACAAATTGTTTGGTATTATTATCGTCATTTAATTTGTCTTCAATGAAAAAACACAAAAGAGAATGAAGCAAAAAGCAAAACATTGATCATTTCACACAAAACTCCAAAAATGGGCCAGACAAAAGTATTGGCACCCTCAGCCTAATACTTGGTTGCACAACCTTTGGCCAGAATAACTGCGATCAAACCGATTCCGGTAACCATCAATGAGTTTCTTACAATGCTCTGCTGGAATTTTAGACCATTCTTCTTTGGCAAACTGCTCCAGGTCCCTGATATTTGAAGAGTGCCTTCTCCAAACTGCCATTTTTAGATCTCTCCACAGGTGTTCTATGGGATTCAGGTCTGGACTCATTGCTGGCCACCTTAGAAGTCTCCATTGCTTTCTCTCAAACCATTTTCTAGTGCTTTTTGAAGTGTGTTTTGGGTCATTGTCCTGCTGGAAGACCCATGACCTCTGAGGGAGACCAAGCTTTCTCACACTGGGCCCTACATTATGCTGCAAAATGTGTTGGTAGTCTTCAGACTTCATAATGCCATGCACACGGTCAAGCAGTCCAGTGCCAGAGGCAGCAAAGCAACCCCAAAACATCAGGGAACCTCCGCCATGTTTGACTGCAGGGACCGTGTTCTTTTCTTTGAATGCCTCATTTTTTCTCCTGTAAACTTTATGTTGATGTCTTTGCCCAAAAAGCTGTACTTTTGTCTCATCTGACCAGAGAACATTTTTCCAAAACGTTTTAGGCTTTCTCAGGTTAATTTTGGCAAACTCCAGCCTGGCTTTTTTATGTCTCGGAGTAAGAAGTGGGGTCTTCCTGGGTGTCCTACCATACAGTCCCTTTTCATTCAGACGCCGACGGATAGTACGGGTTGACACTGTTGTACCCTCGGACTGCAGGGCAGCTTGAACTTGTTTGGATGTTAGTCGAGGTTCTTTATCCACCATCCGCACACTCTTGCGTTGAAATCTCTTGTCAATTTTTCTTTTCTTCCCACATCTAGGGAGGTTAGCCACAGTGCCATCGGCTTTAAACTTCTTGATGACACTGCGCATGGTAGACACAGGAACATTCAGGTCTTTGGATATGGACTTGTAGCCTTGAGATTGCTCATGCTTCCTCACAATTTGGTTTCTCAAGTCCTCAGACAGTTCTTTTGTCTTCTTTCTTTTCTCCATGCTCAATGTGGTACAATCAAGGACACAGGACAGAGGTTGAGTCAACTATAATCCATGTCAACTGGCTGCAAGTGTGATTTAGTTATTGCCAACACCTGTTAGGTGCCATAGGTAAGTTACAGGTGCTGTTAATTACACAAATTAGAGAAGCATCACATGATTTTTCTAACAGTGCCAATACTTTTGTCCACCCCCTTTTTTATGTTTGGTGTGGAATTATATCCAATTTGGCTTTAGGAGAATTCTTTTTGTGTTTTTTCATTGAAGACAAATTAAACGAAGATAATAATAATAATATTGTCGCAAGGTCCGCTCTTTCATCCGGGTCTGAGGCGGCTCAGTTTAGCTGCTTGGCTTCTGAGGCCCAGGTGCTGAGAGCTCAGGGCTAGTCTGAAAACATAGTGGCTACCTTACAAAAAAATCGTAAACCGGTCACTAATGCGATTTATAATAAAATATGGAAGAAATTCTCCTCCTGGTGTGGTTCTCGTCCTCCTGACCCGCTCCATCCAGATATCTCCCAAATATTGGATTTTCTTAAGAATAGGTTGGATCTGGGACTTAAGCCCAGCACGTTGAAGGTGCAGATTTCAGCTCTCAGCTCTGTCTTTGATGCAGATTTAGCGAATCATAGTTGGATTCGCAGTTTTATGGCGTCTGCGTCTAGAGTTTGTCCATGTACGAAGATTCTTGCTCCGGCATGGGATTTCAACGTGGTCTGGACTGTCACGTTCCCCTATGAACCGCTCTCATCCTGTGCTATCCAGTTATTGTCTCACAAATGGCTTTTCTCGTGGCTATTACGTCTGCTCGACGAGTTGGGGAACTTAAGGCTTTGTCCATCTGGGAGCCATATTTAACAATCAGTGATGACAGCATTGTACTTCAGCTGGACCCTTCCTTGCTACCCAAGGTGGTCTCAGCATTTCATCGTTCATAGTCCATCGTCCTTGCTTCCTTCTGTCAGTGTCCTTGGACTCCAAAAGAGGACGAATTCCATTCCTTGGATGTTCGCAGAACAATGCTGCATTACCTTGAAGTCACGGCACCCTGGCACATTGATCACAACCTTTTCATTCAGCCCTTTGGTCGAAATAAGGGCAAAAGAGTGGCTAAGAGTATCATTGCCAACTAGTTCAAAAGTG
Organism: Allobates femoralis; assembly: GCA_033576535.1. NCBI lineage: Eukaryota > Metazoa > Chordata > Amphibia > Anura > Aromobatidae > Allobates > Allobates femoralis. Next base: position 370,942,537 of record JARQOC010000004.1, read on the forward strand.
CCATTACAGAATCCTAACCCCCAAAGCTGCCGGCGCCTTCTGGGTTTACTGCCCATTCCACCAGAGCTACCTCAGTCTCCTGGGCAGAAAAGGCAGGGGCTTTTCTGGAGCAGATCTACAAGGCTGCTACGTGGTCCTCCCTGCATACTTTCACGTAACATCGTTTGGATCTGGGTTCTTCCGGGGATTTGCCTTTGGCAGGAAGGTCCTGCAGGCTGTGGTCCCGCCCTTGGTATATATTCGTTGGTATTCCTCCTATGCTGTCGTGGAAGGTGCCTAGAGAAAATAGAATTATTCTTGCCATTAATTCGGTTTCTAGGACCCTTCCACGACTGCACTTATTTCCCTCCCTCTTTTCCTTGATTTTTTTCCTGGAATATAATGCTATTGCTATTGTCATGCTATGGTTCTTTGTAAGACACTGGCTAGTGGGAGGTGGGAGGGTCCCATTAACCTCTCTTGTGCTTCCTGTCCCTAATAGGGCGTGGAGAGACAACCTCCTATGCTGTCAAGGAAGGGCTCTAGAAATCGAATTAACGGTAAGAATAATTCTATTTTCTATAAATAACCATGGGTGTTTTCTGTCATTTAAGTCAAAGTGACTTCAGATGTGATGTGGTTGCTAAAGAAAATTGACTTTGTAAATTTTGTTGGAAAAATGAGAAATTGCTAATAAACTTTAAACTCTTCTAACTTCCTAACAAAATATATATATATATACTTCAAAAATGTAACTGATTTAAACAACACATGTGGTAAATGTTATTCTTTAACTATTTTGTGTGGTATAACCCTCTGGTTTAAGGATAAAAATTCAAAGTTTAAAAATTGTGGCATTTTAAAAGATTTTTTCAAAATTTTTCAATATTTTCAAAAATGCAAATAATATAGCCCAAATTTTACGACTAACATGAAGTACAGTGTCATGTCACGAAAAACAGTCTCGGGATCAATGGGATATGTTAGTGTTCCAGAGTTATTACGTCATAAAGTGATGCTGGTCAGATTTGAGAAATGAGGCTCAGTCATGAACGTACAAAGTGGTTCAGTCCTTGAGGGATTAAGAATATAAAAATTGAAAGTTGCTAACTTTAACTTTTTGTCAATTTTTTTATATTTTCACAAATAAAGATAAAAATATCTAGCTGAATTTTTACCAATAAAAAGTACCAAGTGTCATGAAAAAAAATCTCAGATTCACTGGAATATATTGAAGCGTTCCAGAGTTATTACCACTCAAAAGCGACAGTTGTCAGTTGTTAAAAAATTGGCATGGTCATTAGGGTCAAAATGGGCTAAGGGGTTAAATGAAAAAAATTACCATGTAGATAAAAAAAATCTATGCAAGTTTGGTATTGCATAAACGATCAGATATGAAGAATTATAATACCAGTTAATTTTCACCATATGATGAACACTAAAAATAAAACCCAAAAACGAAACCGCATTTTCCTCGATGTTTCATCCCAATTGGAATTTTGTTTGTTTTTCAATACATTGTAGGTGAAATGAATGATGTCATTCTGAACTGCAACTCATCCAGCAGAAAAAATAAAATAAAAGGCCCTCGCTATATGTCTACGGAACAGTAAAAACGTTATGGCTCTTGAAAATGGGGGTGGGAACATATAACACAAAATTGGCTGCGGAGGCACAGGGTTTAAAAATACGTGATACTGAAATATGGAAGTATATTGTGTGCTCAAATCATATAGTTTTGTCCCCTTCTTGTGATCTAAATTTACAGGTTATGCAATGTTTTGATATTATGTTTATAATATAAATATTTTATGAATTCTTTGATTTCTTTTATGGCAGCAGTTAATGATTAATGACTTCTTTGTGGTCTAATGTATTTGGAATATAATGAAGATATGCTGACACCTTCATCCGATGTAAAGTTTTACTTTATTATGTAACTCACAACATTAAAATAAAAGCATCTTGGTGGCTGAACATGCCCAGTCAGACGCGTTTCGATAAAAATCTTTATCAATGATAAATTCATTCATCATTGATAAAGATTTTTATCGAAATGCGTCTGACGGGGCATGTTCAGCCACCAAGATGCTTTTATTTTAATGTTGTGAGTTACATAATAAAGTAAAACTTTACATCGGATGAAGGTGCCAGCATATCTTCATTATATTCCTTGACTCGGGCGGTGGCCGGCCGTCAGCTGCAGCACCTGACTGGATCTTCTGAGAAGGAGGGGTGAGCTCATTCCTTTCCCTGTTCCCCGTGAGTTTCTAATGTATTTGGGTATGCTAAATCAGTCTACGGATTTATTCTCAGCACAGTTATTGTCATATCATAAATACATAGGGATAAATGTGACTGGATAACATTATTGTTATAAAGAAGTATTGCCATCTAATAGTGTCCTGCAATAGCACTAGAGTGTGCCACCACCTTTTCACAAGGATTCCAAATGTCAGATGCCCACCAAAAGACTGATGCCGCCAGAAAGGACGTCACACTGTGTCCAACGTTTAATATTTTTGGACTCCACTTGCCTCGTTGAAGTCAAAGGCTCTGCACCATTTTTCAGGTGCTGAGTAGAGATAAACATTACCACTATGCTTTTCAATAAGGAGGGTTCCTATAAATTCTGAAGTGGTCAACACTGATTTATACTTTTCCAGGAGGAGTAAGTAAGGAGTGGAACACTACACATGAAATATATTGCCACCCTTTTTTCCCATGGTAAATGCAAGAATTTACTCTTTTAAAGACGTGTTATACATTTCTTTTGAGCCTGAGGGTCATCTTTATATTGAGAATAAACAAGACTATTAGCTATGTCCAAATAAACATCTGTCGTCCTTATCTACTAAATGAGCCAGAAGGTATGGAAGTGGTTAGGAAAGTAGAAGGTTAGGCTTGGCTAGTCAGTTGCAGAATTGGATCTCGAAATTCACTTAGTTGACACCTGTTTATCATAGAAGATAAGGGATAGTTGGCAATGGACATACTTGGTGGACATAAAAATTGCCATGTGTCATGTGATCAACAATAAATTGCTAGATTAGTTAAAGAAAATCTATGCTCATATTTTTATATATAGTTTTTCACAATTGAATACACTAGGCTGCACATAAGTGATAATACTCATATGGCTTCTGTGACTTTTGGAATTACCGTGACTGAGTGAAAATAATATTTTCTACATTTTAGCTGTGAAAAAGTGTCTGCGTCTTATGTCTAGCTGGAGAAGTCTGGAGTGCAATCTTTTTTTCAGTAACTTTCTAAAGTGATATTCCCCACGAAGTGCGTAATAGCAATGCCATTTCTCACTGTTTCACTAATCAATAAATGTTTCTACAATTCATTCTTTTTTTTTCTCTGCATGTTATTCTGTTATTGACTTTATTACTGGTTGTTTTTGTAACTTTAAAGTTTCAGTAAAATCTAGTATTTCTTTACCTAATATGAGCAGACAAGGTGCCAGTTCATACTTTTAGCTACGGTATATCACTCTAATTGCTACAATATTTTCCAGCCATGTTGTATACCACTTTTTACTTGTCTTAATTTATAATTTGATGCCTGATTACATGCTTTTTACCAAATTTTTCTCAAATAAGCTTTTAAGCTTTTTTTATGTAGAGTGTTATATTTTTGATATCACAAAGCACTCACTGATCTCAGGGAGACCAGTCAAGGAAAACACTGCAGGCAGCAGGCTAAAGCGCTCAAACACAGTGAAATCCATGGTGCATTGCCTCCTGGAAATTTGAATATGCAAATGGAGTCCGTGGAGCCTCGATTAAGAGTCTCAAACATGGGACTCGCCAGATATCCCTCCAGGGAAGGACCTAGTCCTGGGGTGGAATTCTTGCGGAGACCACCATAACCACCATATTAAGTGGCCCTTTTAGTCAATCCTACTCCACACTGATGAGGGGCAATACCTCAAAACAGCTGTCTGTGGATGGATACCTGGCTCTGTTAATTCCCTTGTCATTTCCTTAACTCGTAACTGAGTGGGATATTGACTAAAAGGGCCACTTAATATGGTGGTTATGGTGGTCTCCGCAGGGATTCCACCCCAGGGCTAGGTCCTTCCCTGGAGGTATATGTGGCTAGTCCCGTGTTTGAGACTCTTAATCAAGGCTCCACGGACTCCATTTGCATATTCAAATTTCCAGGGGGCAATGCATCATGGATTTCACTGTGTTTGAGCGCTTTATCCGGCTGCCCGCACTGTTTTCTATGACTGGTCTCCCTGAAATCAGTGAGTGCTTTGTGATGTTGGTCTACCAGGCATTGCTCCCACCTAGCCAGAATCCTACTCCACACTGATGAGGGGCAATACCCCGAAACAGCTGTCTGTGGATGGATAGCTGGCTCTGTTAATTCCCTTGTCATTTCCTTAACTCGTAACTGAGTGAGATATTGACTAAAAGGGTCACTTAATATGGTGGTTACGGTGGTCTCCGCAAGGATTCCACCCCAGGGCTAGGTCCTTCCCTGGAGGGATATCTGGCTAGTCCCGTGTTTGAGACTCTTAATCAAGGCTCCACAGACTCCATTTGCATATTTTTGATATGACAGAACTATTGGTGTAGACTTCACAGAATATTTATGTTTTTTCATTATGAGACAAAAAAGGTTAATAATTCATGCCCATTACAATTGAATCTGCTCTTTATATTACGACATTCTAAATACTTTAATGTGGACTTTTTAAGGAGATATTCCAGATTCAGTAATTCAAATGCATTGAGTGAATGTCCATATGTATTGAACGGAATTTTCACTTAAAACGGGTAAGACCAGGGTAGATTTTGAACCAATAAATTATTAATATCTGTAAATGTGTTTTATGCTTTTTAACTCCCGATCTATGCATGTGATTTTGAGTTCTCTATGACAGCAATAACATTTGTTACAAAATTAATGACACCATTCTAAAATTTAAACATTTCCATTAGGGCTCGGACACACTGAAGTGAAACTCGGACGACTGCAATGCAAGTAAAAATCACATTGCAGTCGGTCCAATGTTAGTCAATGTCCGAGAGCACATTTCCGAATTTCGGACATTTTTTTCCTTGTCCGACACTTGGATGAAGAGTCAGTCGCAACATGCTGCGATTTCATGCGAGTGTCGAGCGACACTCGCCAATGCAAGTCTATGGGTCCGACAAAAATCACGGACCGCACACACACAGCACAGGGACTTCGTAGGGAGAGCGATTTTAACATGGTGTTTCTCGCAGAGATAAGAATAGGCAGGATAGATAGGATAGAATAGCTAGATTGGGTTCACCTGTCTCCCACTGCCACTCCTGAGGCCGCCCATTAAGCTAATTACATATTCACTGCACTGTCAGACGAACAGCCAATCAGAGAAGCTCACACTGTTTGAGAGCTTCAGTGATTGGCTGTTGTAGTCAGAGTGCTTTTCCTCAATCTGGACAGTGATAACCTAGAGTAATAGAGTGTGAAATGAATAAATATTAAAAAAAAAATGTGTGGGGCTTCGCAGCAATTTTAAGTCTAGCCCGATGAAAGCAGACAGCTGTGAGCTGCCAACCTCAGCTGCCTAATTTTCCCTTGGCTGGCAAGCAAAAATGCATGGGCTTTGCCCTATTTTTCAATGCCAGCCAAGGTAAGACTAGGCAGCTGAGGGCTGGTATTCCCAGCGGGGTGAGGGCCCATTGTTATAGGGCCCCCCCACGCTAAAGAATAGCCGACAGCCGCCCCTGAAAATGGCGCATTAATAAGCGCCATTTCCAGGCGCCTTACCAGGCTCTTCCAGTGGCCCTGGTGGCGGTGGCATACTGAGTACTAAAGGGGTTAATACCAGCTTTGTTATACAAGCTGGTATTAAGCCTGAGATTCTACAGGGATCTTATGCACACATTTTTGCTTCGGTTTCCACTGAAGGCAAGGGATAAATGGGAGGCCGAGCTTGGGCATATTGAGAACGATGTATGGGAGACCATCTTGGAATATATTCCAAAGCTCTCTTTAAGTGAACCTGCAAGACTGTCACATATCTATGTAGTCCACAGGGTTTATAGATCACCACTACGACTGTATAAAATGGGGCTGAGGGAAACCTCTGCATGTCCTAGGTGTGGGAGTGACGGTGCGGGTATACTCCACATGATGTGGGAATGCCCCAGGTTGGCCACATTCTGGTCTGGAGTATTGGATATGATTGGAGGGGCGTACGGATGTGTGGTTTCTGGAGATCCTGTTACATGCTTGTTGGGGTATGTGGAGGAGATTCCAGTTGTGTCTAATATGAAAATAGCCATTGCAAGGTTATTCTACTGTGCTAGGAAATTAATTGCGCAACATTGGACTGGGAATGACCCTCCTACTAACGACGAGTTTTCCAAAAGAGTGGAGTATATCATACAACTAGAAAGGGGCATCTATGAAAAGAGAGGGAAGCAATCCCTACATGACATCATATGGGGACCATGGATTCAGTTTGAAGGATTGTGAGATCTGCTGTACGTTCTGAGGTGTGCGGGAGGGAGGATGAGCTGCTGACGTGGGAGGAAGCCAGATTATGGGAAAATAACATAGTTCCTTGCTGCATTGTTTGTGAAGGGTATGGAGGGAGGTACTGCTGCCGAGGGATGGGGAGGGTGGGGGTGGGGTTCATATTAAAATGATTGTATTTATGCCATGCTGAATTGAAATTACTGACATGTGTTTACCAAA
>JARQOC010000004.1:370949323-371014101 GCA_033576535.1 Allobates femoralis
GCAACATTGGTCATTGTTTTTTATCTTCTATATTTTTTACATGCAGTTGAATCATTTTGAATTTTCGAAACACAATGCTTGAAGCCATTAACTTTGCTATAAACATTTTAGAAATTTCCTGGTCAATACTATTTATGTGTTTTCCAAATTGTAATAGATTCATTCAGTTTCTTACTTATTGGAAAATTGATTATATGCCAGACATCTTCCATAGAGAGTAACTTAAAACATTACAGAAACAACATTAAGCCTAATACTCTGTATACAATTCATGTTGCAAACAAATGACTACAGTGGCATTAAGGGATGTTACAGCTATTGTTTCCAATTGCTTCCACTAACTTTTATGCAAAGTTTTAAAGGTTAGATAGGAAACAAGTTGTTACAGATTTGATTTAATTGATTGCACTTTAATTGCACTTAACATATTTAATAATGTGGTAAAAATGAGCATTAGGACTTGCCAGTAGAGAAAAGCGAACCTGTTCGGGTTTTGAGCTCGGGTGCTTTACATATCCAAATCACAAGAGTGAGTGCTGTGCTTGGGTAGAGCCTGTGCTTGGCCAATTGCAGTGTTTGAACAGCGTGCATGGGGGTAAAAGCAGAGTTTTCAGCTATAGTGTACTTGTAAAATAAAAAAAAAATGACAACTCTCCACCATCCCACCATCCCTCCAGCAGAAGTGGTTTGCTTATGGCTGGCTTTATGTAGGCAGAGAGCCAAACTTCCCAATCAGTGTCTTCAAATGAGATTTGGGTCAAGTTTTTAAAAGTCCGCCTTCACCACCCGAACTCAAACTTTAGCGGCTCTGCTCATCTCTACTTGCCAGTCAACACCTGATCAGAGTCTTCTACCAGTAAAAAAAAAAAAAAAAAAACCTTACTGACCACAGCTGAGGCTGCTTTCACACTGGCTATTTTCAAGTCCATGTGGTTACATGAAATTCATGTATAGTCATGGACAGGCATGGATCTGTGCAAAAAGATGCCAGCGTATGTCCACAAAATGTTTTTTTAACAGATCCGTCATCAGAGATAGGGGTGGGAAGAGCTGTACCTTGCTTCTGAGCATGCTCAGTACAGCAAAACGGATCTGTTTCATTGATTCATTTTTTTTTTCACAGATATGTCCTCCATAGAGCTCCATGTTAATTTCATACGGACAGAAACGGATCCGTGCCTGTCCGTTGGTGTCCATGTTTTTTGAGGAAGCCCAGAAACAGAACAGTTTCCATTACTCGGTACATGAAAATTGCGGACACCAATGGGTCCGTGACAATGCGGAGACACATAGATGGCCACTTTAGGACCAATCCGTGCCCATAGTATAACATGGGAAGCCATAACGGATCCAAAGCCATCCGTTTTAAAATGGATGGACACAGATTTGAAAATATGCCAGTGTGAAAGCAGCCTGACAAACCACCCCAAAATGGAAGACGTACTTGTCTAAACTGATTAAGCTATTAAAACTTTAATGAAATTACAGAAATACTGACTTTGAGAACAAGTTCAAAGCATTATCCAGAATAGGAGTCCTGAACATAAGGTAAAGATAAAATATAATCACAATATTAAAGCATTTTGTAAAGTTTATTCTGTTCACATCCCTTCTATTGTACTTTTTTTCTACTTCTCAGCATACAAAATTAATGTCCATGGGCATATAAGAATCACAGCATTATTGTGGCAGACTTTCAGTATATCATATATTTTGGTTGTGATTAGATCCTGTCTTAAATTAGGACAAATGTTATCTTTAGGCATGTACCAACTTATTTTTTTGGATGGCTAGTCTGATGATCTTATGTACATAATAGCCTTCCAACTCTTCTTTGTCAAGTTTTAGGGAGAGAGTTATTTTGTAACTTCTGGATATTTAAAGACTGCTAGAGGACTTTGTCATTCACTTATTAGAAAGATATAAAGACTAACATTTACAAATTTGTGCCATTTGTTTAATAATAAATGTCATTCATGGTTTAGCTAGTTGTAGTTTTGCAATTTGGGGCATTTATAATAAGATATAATCTCTCCTTTTAGGTTATATGTAAATCTATTGGCAGGGTTATTATAATTTCCGGATAAGTTATGTGACCAACTTCTATTTTCTATGATGCAGCTTTTTGGTTTGGGACATGGGCCACTTTTACTGGGTGGCAGTTGCTAATGTTCTACTAATGAGGGAGATGATATTCTCCCGATCTTCCATAGTTGTCCCTAGTACTGGCTACGACTGTGAAAGGGAAAAAGCCATGCCACTCAGTGTCCGGTTGTCCTGTCCATTTATATAATGATAACAGACAAGATAAACATTCCCAGGACAGATCAGGACTACAAGATCCCAGTTAACCTCAGTTGCATGTACGTAGGTGAGACAGGGCAAAAATTCAGAACAAGAATGAATTCTCATTGACACACAATAAAAGAAAGACGTATGGAACTACCTGTAGCAAAGCATTTTTGCAGCTCTGACCACAGTGTAACAGACTTGAGTCTGCTCATTTTAAAAAGTAACTTCAAATCTCAGAAAGAGAGAAGAATTTGGGAATACAAATTGATAATGACCTTTGACACATTCAAAACAGGATTGAATGTCTCACATGGATTCATGCATTTTTATATCACTTGAAAGGGCATTTGGGGATATCACATCTTCGAACAGACCCCAGTTAGAGGACAATGAACTTTTGCCACTTCTTACATGAACTGTCTTGCATGGATTTATAGCTTTCTACACTCACTGAGGAATTTTCATGTCTCCACAGACCACTAATCATAGAACAATAATGCAATCCGTTCCTCTTATCTCAGAATTTTGATTTTACCTCCCCAGCTCTTCTCCCCCTGCCAAGACTGACTCTGCTTTACATCACCTGTCATATTTACTGCATCATCTCAACCTACTTATATATATATGTATGTGTCTTCGGAATTTGTGCCATTGTCAGCCTGATGAAAGGGGCCATAATGTCCCGAAACCTTTCTTTACTTTCCATCTTTTCAGTTAGCCATTAAAAGGTATCAACCACTGAGGACTCTCAGATTCTAATATTTGTCTGTAAGATGATAAACATCATTTATAGTAAATGGTACAATAGATAATGCACTTTTATTATACAGTAGTGTTAAAAATATTAGCTGGACAATATAACTAAGCAGATTATTCACTGTTTTGGTATAAATTATATTACCACATGTCAAACAATTTACCAGTTGGTGCAGTAGAAAACCAACATACTCAGCATTCATGATCTGCATGTTTTTGAGTTTGAGTACTGGAATAATTAGTTGAAAGGGGGTGTATTCAAAATAATAGCAGTATGGAGTTCAATTAGTGAGGATAATCATTCTGTGAAGAAACAGGTGTGAATCAGGTGGTGTCAGACTGGGTGTAGGGAGATACCCAGCGCTGGATGACAACAGGGGGAGGGGGAAGGAGTCCCTGATGCTAAGTGCAAAAAGGGGGAATGGTGACCCCTAGCACAACTAGCGCTGACACCTGGCTCCCCTAACGTCCCTATACAGTTTCCGCAACTGTCGCCGCCAGGATACCTATTCCCTAACTGTCCCTGGACTACCACTACACAGGGTTCAGAGCGGGTGAACACTAATCAACCCGGCTAGCAACTAGAATACACACAAGGGAAACATACAAAGTGAGGAAGTGATACACTTAGCTTTAGCAGATCCAAGCATCAAACCAGCAGGCTCCAAGAAACACTGTTTTGATCCAATAATCAATCATGAACACTTGATTGCCACTCAATGCCACTGGATATCTGAAATTGCTACATGATTCAGATATCCAGTGGCATTGAGGTTTCCATTGATGAAGAATGGCCCCACTATCTTTGTACCCCATATACCACACCATACCATCAATTTTTGTGTTCCAACAGTCTTGGAGGGATCTATCCACTGTGTGTTAGTGTCAGACCAATAGTGGTGGTTTTGTTTGTTAACTTCACCATTCAAAAAAAGTTTGCCTCATCACTTATCTGAGGGCAATTGTCTATGCTGTGAAGATACAAGATGTGCAGCATCTAAAACAACAAATACTGGAAGCCTGTGCTAGCATTTCTAATGCGGTGTTGCTATCAGTGTGTCAAGAGTGGGAGAAGAGGGTTGCATTGACAATCCAACATAATGGGCAGCACTTTGAACACATTTTATAAGGGGTCATAAACTTGTAAATAACTCGTGAAAGAATAAAGTTACGGTAAATACATTTGGATCCAAAATGGCTGCCATGGTCACCACCCATCTGGTAACGTTTTTCCCCTCCAATATACTAATGTGCCACAAACAGGAAGTTGATATCACCAATCATTCCCATTTTATTTAGGTGCATCCATATAAATGGCCAACCCTGTAGAAAGCAAAACCAGAGAGATGTGGAAAAAACTGCAGACTACCATTCGAATGGATGGAAAAATAGCCAGGATGGCAAAGGCTCAGCCAATGATCAGCTTCAGGATGATCAAAGACAGTCTCAAATTACCTGTGAGTACTGTGAAAGTTAGAAGACTCTTCTGTGATTGTGTGAAGCTAATCTCTTAGCAAGAAGTCCCTGCAAAGTGCCAGTGTTAAAAAACAAACAAAAAAAACATGTACTGAAGCAGATACAGTTTGCTGAAGAGCACATCAACTGGCCTAAAGAGAAATGGAGAAATATTTTGTGGACTGATGAAAGTAAAATTGTTGTTTTTGGGTCCAATGCTTGCAGACAGTTCATCAGACGACCCCAAATTCAAGCCACAGTGCACTCTAAAGATAGTGATGCATTTTGGTGCAAGTATCATGATATGGGCATGTTTCTCTTACTATGGTTACAGGTCTATTTACTGCATACCAGGGATCATGGACCAATTTGCATACATCAGAAAACTTGAAGAGCTCATGCTGCCTTATGCTGAAGAGGAAATGCCTCTGAAATGGGTGTTTCAACAAGACAATGTTTCTAAACACACCAGTAAATGAGTAAAATCTTGATTCCAATTTAAAAAAATTGAGGTTATGGAGTGGTAAACTCAATCCATAGACCTTAATCCAATAGAACACTTGTGAGGTGACAAAAAATGCCATTTCTGAGACAGCCAACAAATGCCAATAAATTGTGGGATAAAGTCAAAGCATCCTGGGCTGGAATAACATTTTACAGGTGCCAGAAGTTGGTCAACTCTATGCATGCAACATAGATGTGAAGCAGTTCTAAACTGTGGTTATACAACTAAATATTATGTTAGTGATTCACAGGAATGCTAAATCCTAAAACAAAACAGTACATATTTTGAATTTGTAAAGTCAAATGCAGTCACTATTTTTTGAACAGCCCAATGTTCATTTTTTTTTTCTGTAAAGACGTTACAGACGTTTGTGTTTAACTGCTATTATTTTGAACACATCTATATATACCGTATATACTCCTGTATAAGCCGACCCGTGTATAAGCCGACCCCCCTACTTTTGCCCCCAAAATCTGGGAAAACCTATTGACTCGTGTATAAGCCGAGGGTGGACCCCAGCACAGGTATACAGCCCCCAGCAGTGTGGTATACAGGCCCCCGCAGTGGTATACAGGCCTCCCCAGTGGTAGTATACAGCCCCCAGCAGTGTGGTATACAGAAGCCTCCCCAGTGGTACATACAGGCCCCAGCAGTGTTACAGCAGCCTCCCCAGTGGTATATACAGCAGCAGCCGCAGTGGTAGTATACAGCAGCCCCAGAGGTATATACAGCAGCCCCAGTGGTAGTATACAGAAGCCCCAGAGGTAGTATACAGCAGCCCCAGTAGTAGTATACAGCAGCCTCAGTGGTATATACAGCAGCAGCCCCAGTAGCAGGGTGGATAAAAATCAATGTTTTTTTTTTTAAAAATCAAAAAAATCGGATTTTTTTGATTTAAATCGGATTTTTATTTAAATTGGATTTTTTTCAATAAACTGCTTTTTGAGGAAAATATTTTACCATCCAAAGGTTCTTCCATCATGAGATAAAGCTGAGTTGTTTAACTCAGTAGTTTAAAGGCTATATATGTGTAACATTCACAATGCCATGCTCTTCCAGAGGTTTCTGTAGGATTAGTGGGTAGTTTCTCTCCTATATTATCACAGACGCTCGCTTTACTTACGCAGTTCTCAAAACTGAATTTGACTCCCCAGAGGTCCCAGCCTCTTCTTCACTGCAAAAATGTTACAACATGAACAGAGTTGAGAAAAAGACCTTAATCCTATTGTTCTACAAACCTATGAATACAGAATAAACCCCTTCAGTGCCAAGTCCAAGAAGTTAGACAATATGTTTCTGATTGTTTGGAGTGGAATAGATCTGCACAACACAAGAAGAATGTGAATCTAAGTGTGAGGAGGAGGAAGGGCAAGCAGACAAGAAAATGAAAGTGAAACTTTGAGCACAATACTGCAGCATAGCCACAGACAGACAAGTCTGGATCTGTTTGTGTGTACGATCTGAGGTTTATTACATTCTTTCCTTATAATGGCAGCAGGCTGTAAAAGAGACCCAGTTTGGGAATATTTTAATGAAGCTCCTTCGCCTATCGGTAAGGCAGGCATGCGTGCAAAATGCAAACGATGCAACAAAGAGATGCATGGCCTGGTGGCGCGAATGAGTCAACATCATGAGAAGTGCGGTGATGAAGATGACCAAAGAAACACTTCTGAACAGGCAGGATCTTCAGGTTGGTAAACATTTTTATTGTCCAGCAACAGAGAGGGGGAGGGCACCACCATATATGGGCACTCTTCTGCGTGGAGACAATGAGGTTGGAGTCACACAGGCCTTTGGGGTGCCAGCACAACACAGTCCAGTAAACAGTAAGAGGAAAAGAGCGGCACTCACCAAAGTTGCTAAATGCGATGTCCTTTATTGGGGTAGTTGATACAAGGTGCAGGGAGGGGGACCGGGTGACACGGCACCGTTTCGGGCGTGCTGCCCTTCAACGGGTCATAAACATTTTTATTGAATCCTATTTCTAAAGACTGAACTGTCATGTGTGAGAAAAATTATATTTCTTATTATTACTGCATGTTACTGTCATTTGGTACAGTTATGAAGAAAAACAAATATTCCTTTTGGGGCAGGGGCAGTGATGTGTTGTGTACAATAAGCAGAAATTGTATAATAAACAATAAAATAACAGCATTGACTTTTTTTGTTTAGGGGAATTCATGGATTCTGGAAACTATCCACCTCCAAGATCACCATCATCCTGTTCTACAGTTTCAGAGTTATCCATCCAGGATAGTGCTTCATTAGCAGCAGCATCATCATCAGACACCCACAGCCACATATCACCATCACCCAAAAGGAAGAAAAAACCTTTACCTCCTGGAACCACCATAGATAGGTTTGTGATAAGAACTAGCAGATTAGAAAAAGAGTTGATTGATGAAAAAAATGCCCAGTTTATTTATGCAACGAACTCTTCTTTCCATCTGACTGAGAACCCACATTTCATTAATATGGTTCAGTCACTGAGACCATGATACAGTCCACCAGCAGAGCTGATGTTGCAGGGAAACTGCTGGATCAAGTGTATGACAGAGAAATGGAGCAATGTGCAACAGCTCTGGAGGGTAAAATTGTTAACCTAAGTATTGATGGGTGGAGTAATGTCCACAACGATCCTATTGTATGTGCTTGTATAACAACAGAAGAAGGTAAAGTCTTCCTTGCACAAACAACTGATACGTCAGGAAATGCACACACAGCAGAATACTTACAAGAAGTGGCAGTAAAAGCTGGTGGAAGTCACTTAAGCGCTTGGATTTAGAGACTGTTCAAGTAATGATTTCACTTTTAACAGCAGTAGCTTCTTCTGCAGGCGTTGAAAGAATATTCTCTTCCTTTGGACTCATTCATTCTAAATTGAGAAATCGGTTGGGACCCAATAAAGCAGGAAAGCTTGTTTTTCTTTCCCAGATTATGAATAGGAACAAAGAAGAAGATGATGATGAAGATGACAAGTGAGCTACAGAGGACAGCAGGGACAGTAGTATTTAAGTTTTTCATGTGTCGGCTGGGCTGACAGTCTAAGTTTCTTAAAATATGTATATATTTTGTTTAGCCAAATTAGTTAACAAACATGGATGTTTGTTTAAGCAAATAACTTATGCTGTAATGTTGTTATTGTTTCAGTTGAATAAATCTATTTAAATTGTTATTAAGGTCAGGATTATTTTTCTCCTTCCTAAGTACAACAGAACAGTGGTGTCCAAATATGAATGATTAGCCCATTAAACTGGGGAGAAAAAAGTAATATAAAAAGTGATTCTAAAAATCTTCATCTACTTGCATGTTAAAGTAGCAAGAACTAGTTTACCGTATATACTCGTGTATAAGCCGAGTTTTTCAGCACAAAAAATGTGCTGAAAAGTCCCCCCTCGGCTTATACACGAGTCACTATACGGCTGAGTGTGGGGGGGCCGGTGTCCGGGGGCTGGAGCAGGCGGGGGGAGGCTGTAATATGAGCGCCCGGTCACGTGGGGCCGCTCATTAGTGCAATGCAATATGCACTGCATCCCCCTGTCCATCAGCGGCAGGGGGAGCTGTGCATATTACATTGCCCTCCCCCCGGCGTGGTAAATACAGGCCCCCGCTCCCCCCCGTGGTATATACAGACCCCCGCTCTCCCCCCGTTGTATATACAGACCCCCCGCTCCCCCCCCTCGTGGAATATACAGGCCCCCACTCCCCCAGTAGTATATACAGGCCCCCCGCGGTAAATACAGGCCCCCCGTTTCCCCCCCGTGGTATATACATGCCCCCGGTAGATGCCGCACACCTGTAAAAGAATCGCTTTCATACTTACCCTCCTCACTGTCATCGCGCTCCTCCGGTCTCATTCCCGCTTCTACCAGGCGGCCGGCGCATCCACAATGACGTCATTGTTTCTGCGCGGTCACATGACCGGGTAGAAGCAGGAAGGAGACTGGATGGAGGACGCGCGATGACAGTGAGGAGGGTAAGTATGAAAGCGATTCTTTTACAGGTGTGCGGCATCTACCGGGGGCATGTATATACCACGGGGGGGGCCTGTATTTACGCGGGGGGACCTGTATATACTACTGGGGGAGTGGGGTCCTGTATATACCACGAGGGGGGGAGCGGGGGGGTCTGTATTTACCGCGGGGGCCTGTATATACTACTGGGGGAGTGGGGGCCTGTATATACCATGAGGGGGGAAGCGGGGGGGGCCTGTATTTACCGCGGGGGGCCTGTATATACTACTGGGGGGAGTGGGGGCCTGTATATACCACGAGGGGGGGAGCGGGGGTCTGTATATACTACTGGGGGGAGTGGGGGCCTGTATATACTACTGGGGGGAGTGGGGGCCTGTATATACCACGAGGGGGGGAGCGGGGGTCTGTATATACTACTGGGGGGAGTGGGGGTCTGTATATACTACTGGGGGGAGTGGGGGCCTGTATATACTACTGGGGGGAGTGGGGGCCTGTATATACCACGAGGGGGGGAGCGGGGGTCTGTATATACATCCGGGGGGGGAGCGGGGGTCTGTATATACCATGGGGGGGGGGGAGAGCAGGGGCCTGTATAAACCACTAGGGAGGCTGCTGTATACTACCACAGGGGGAGACTGCTGTATACTACCACAGGGGGAGACTGCTGTATACTACCACAGGGGGAAGACTGCTGTATACTACCACAGGGGAGACTGCTGTATACTACCACAGGGGGAGACTGCTGTATACTACCACTGGGGAGGCTGCTGTATACTACACTGCTGGGGGCTGTATACCTGTGCTGGGGTCCACCCTCGGCTTATACACGAGTCAATAGGTTTTCCCAGGTTTTGGGGGCAAAAGTAGGGGGTCGGCTTATACACGGGTTGGCTTATACACGAGTATATACGGTAGGTAGAAACTTTTGATTTAAATCACTGATTTAAATCAAGCCTTACTGACTAGTGATTTAAATCGTGATTTAAATCGTGATTTAAATCAGTTAGATTTAAATCAAATCCACCCTGCCCAGTAGTAGTATACAGAAGCCCCAGTGGTAGTAAACAGCAGCCCCAGTAGTAGTATACAGCAGCCCCAGTAATAGTATACAGAAGCCCCAGTGGTAGTATACAGCAGCCCCAGTAGTAGTATACAGCAGCCCCAGTGGTATATACAGCAGCAGCCCCAGGGGGTATATACAGCAGCAGCCCCAGGGGGTATATACAGCAGCAGCCCCAGGGGGTATATACAGCAGCAGCCCCAGGGGGTATATACAGCAGCAGCCCCAGGGGATATATACAGCAGCAGCCCCAGAGGTATACAGACCTCCCCCCCATCAGTAGTATACAGGGGCCCCAGCTGTATACAGCAGCCCCAGCTGTATACAGCCCCCCCGTGGTATCCAGGGCCCCCCTTGCTGCACACCTGTAAAGTAAGATGTCAGTATACTTATCGCTGCCGCCGCCGCCGCTCCGCTGCTCGGTCACCGCGCTGCTCCGGGTCTTCATGCTTCCTTCTCCGGCGCTCGAACAATGACGTCATTTCCTGTGCGCCGGAGAAGGAAGCATGAAGACCCGGAGCAGCGCGGTGACCGAGCAGCGGAGCGGCGGCGGCGGCAGCGATAAGTATACTGACATCTTACTTTACAGGTGTGCAGTAAGGGGGGCCCTGGATACCACGGGGGGGGCTGTATACAGCTGGGGCTACCGTATATACTTGTGTATGAGCCGAGGGGGGACTTTTCAGCACATTTTTTGTGCTGAAAAACTCGGCTTATACACGAGTATATACGGTGTGTATATATATATATATATATATCTCAAATATACATAGCTTGTCAGCACATGTACATCATTGGTAGTAGCTGAGTGCTGCAGAGTACTTTTTTCTAGTTATATGTATATAAATAGATATATATAACAATAGAATAGAAAAAAGACCAGTGGCACTCACCAAAGGCGATCTTGTGCTTTTATTTAAAGTTCCATGTTATCCGGTCCATCAACAAAGAACAAGTGCAATGGGGGGAGGGGGGTGCATGGACGTCGGACGACGGCCTGCCGTTTCGCAGCTAGTAGTCGCTTCTACAGGTCCTGACTACTAGCCGCAAAGCGGCAGGCCGTCGTACGAAGTCCACGCACCCCCTCCCCTACTATGATGTCCATGTCTGGAATGTATTAACATGGAATAACAAAGCTTGAAGATCATGATCCTGGTGAGTGCGGTTAATTTTTTCTATTTGCATTTTACATGAACTTTCAGCTTGATAATAGCCAGCAACACCAGTGGTTAACTGCAGGTGCATCACGGGAGTGACGGAGCCAATTACTCTTTAACAGTACCAGTGCCCAGTATTATCTGGGGTTTTTTTTTTCTGATATATATATATATATATATATATATATATATATATATATATATAATAAATATAAAATATACCTGTTGGGGAATCTTTTACTATTACTCTGGAAATATTATTTTTAATGGGATTGAAATTGGGATTCGATGGGATGAAAGAGAATTTCACTTCATACCGTAGAGTATTGTGACTTAACATACTTCATACCCAACGGAGCCTAGTACTAAATGGTGAGAGATGTCATGGGGATTGTCACCGGCTGGGGCACGTATCATAGAATAACTCCTGCTTCAAACTTACAGCAATAAAAATTGCAATTGAAACTTTATAGCAAGGCAGCTGTTGGAAACCACTTGCCTACAGTTTGAAAATTTTGGACCAGAAGAGCATATTTGGTTCAGTTGATTCTGGCATTATATTGAGTGGACATATGTTATAACCTACAACACAGGCTAGCAAAGTGCATATAGTTGCCCTGTACCATATACTGATCTGCAATTTTTGATTTCACCTTAGTTACTATCTGCAAATAGACTTTGTTTCATGAGAGTATAGAGACTCTGGAAATGGTTATTCTGTGCAGCATTAATATGGAAATTGCGCATGCATTGAATTTCTGCATAAGAAGTACAAGCCCTTGCAACAGAAAAAAAGAGAAAAGGTACTGCATATGCTTTTTCCTGAAAACAGTAACTGATGTGTCCTGTAGCAAAGAGTGATTCACAAATTCTTGGTACAGATAATATGAGGAAAGTAGGGGGGGGGGGAGTATGAACTGAAATTTGAAAACAAAAAATATTGATTGTATTGGTAGATTTTTGAGATATGACCTACTGATCCAATATACTGACTCTAGGAATATTCCTATACAACATGTACAAAATGAGACAGTTTTGTTGTTATGCTGAAGATTGTTGGAAACGTATAAATGTCTGGGCAGCATATGATCGTTGCTGTCGAAACTGTCTCTCCAGCTGCGCCTCCTCAATAACTGAGGGCATCATAGTTGGAGCAGCATTGCTCCTGGGGGGATACCTTGACACACTGTCCTCACGTTATACTTTTAATATGCAGCACAGTGTATGAAGGTGATTGAAGGTATATTTTTAAACAAGCCAGAACAGAACAGTCTCAACTAGGGAGTTGGAGAAACAGCAAAGCTCTGTGCCACAGTTTTTGTAACGATCATTCATTTCTATAGGGAGTTCCTAAACTGTGTGGCTCACTGTTTCCATAGGTTCACCTTAAGTGGAGCAAGAATTTGTTTCCTTTCCTCTCAGCCCTGAAAGGATTAAATATTAATAAACCTTTAAAGTGGAAAGGTTACCTGATTGGAAAATGCAAAATGCAAATGTTCATAGATTTCTTAGACTAGATGAGGCTGGTGTTTTTACTTTTTAATCTATGTCAGAATGACTGTAAAATCTGAATACAATTAGCCTTTTTCGACTTCACTATAAATATTGTTTTCTTCCCTACCTTTCCTATATCCTTTATTTCCCTCCTTCCCTCTATACTATGTTAAATTGTATTTTATGTGTTTTTCTATTACCGTATATACTCGTGTATAAGCCGACCCGTGTATAAGCCGACCCCCCTACTTTTGCCCCAAAAATCTGGAAAAACCTATTGACTCGTGTATAAGCCGAGGGTGGACCCCAGCACAGGTATACAGCCCCCAGCAGTGTGGTATACAGGCCCCCCCCAGTGGTATACAGACCTCCCCAGTGGTAGTATACAGCAGCCCCAGTGGTAGTATATAGCATCCCCAGCAGCCCCAGTGGTACTATATAGCATCCCCAGTGGTAGTATATAGCATCCCCAGCAGCCCCAGTGGTAGTATATAGCATCCCCAGCAGCCCCAGTGGTAGTATATAGCATCCCCAGCAGCCCCAGTGGTAGTATATAGCATCCCCAGCAGCCCCAGTGGTAGTATACAGCAGCCCCAGTGGTAGTATACAGCAGCCCCAGTGGTAGTATATAGCATCCCCAGCAGCCCCAGTGGTACTATATAGCATCCCCAGTGGTAGTATATAGCATCCCCAGCAGCCCCAGTGGTAGTATATAGCATCCCCAGCAGCCCCAGTGGTAGTATATAGCATCCCCAGCAGCCCCAGTGGTAGTATATAGCATCCCCAGCAGCCCCAGTGGTAGTATATAGCAGCCCCAGCAGCCCCAGTGGTAGTATACAGCAGCCCCAGTGGTAGTATACAGCAGCCCCAGTGGTAGTATATAGCATCCCCAGCAGCCCCAGTGGTACTATATAGCATCCCCAGTGGTAGTATATAGCATCCCCAGCAGCCCCAGTGGTAGTATATAGCATCCCCAGCAGCCCCAGTGGTAGTATATAGCATCCCCAGCAGCCCCAGTGGTAGTATATAGCAGCCCCAGCAGCCCCAGTGGTAGTATACAGCAGCCCCAGTGGTAGTATACAGCAGCCCCAGTGGTAGTATATAGCATCCCCAGCAGCCCCAGTGGTAGTATATAGGAGCCCCAGCAGCCCCAGTGGTAGTATACAGGAGCCCTAGTGGTAGTATACAGGAGCCCAAGCAGCCCCAGTGGTAGTATACATCAGCCCCAGATGTATATACAGCCCCAGAGGTAGTATACAGCCCCAGTGGTAGTATACATCAGCCCCAGAGGTATATGCAGCCCCAGTGGTAGTATACAGGAGCCCAAGCAGCCCCAGTGGTAGTATACATCAGCCCCAGATGTATATACAGCCCCAGTGGTAGTATACAGCCCCAGTGGTAGTATACATCAGCCCCAGAGGTATATGCAGCCCCAGTGGTAGTATACAGCCCCAGTGGTAGTATACATCAGCCCCAGATGTATATACAGCCCCAGTGGTAGTATACAGCAGCCCCAGAGGTATATACAGCCCCAGTGGTAGTATACATCAGCCCCAGAGGTATATGCAGCCCCAGTGGTAGTATACAGCCCCAGTGGTAGTATACATCAGCCCCAGAGGTATATGCAGCCCCAGTGGTAGTATACAGCCCCAGTGGTAGTATACATCAGCCCCAGAGGTATATGCAGCCCCAGTGGTACTATCCAGCAGCCCCAGAGGTATATACAGCCCCAGTATTAATAAACAGCCCCCCCCTCCTTATCATGGCCCCCCAGGCTGCGGCAGCTGTCAAAATAACAAACAGTTTATACATCACCTTCCGACGCAGCTTCTCCGCTCCTCCGGTCCTCCGCTCGCCGGCTTCTTCTTTCTTGTTGTGCCGACTTCTGTGACCGCGCGCAGGAAATGACGTCATCTCCTGCGCCCGGTCACATGACACCGGCACAAGAAGAAAGAAGAAGCCGGCGAGCGGAGGACCGGAGGAGCGGAGAAGCTGCGTCGGAAGGTGATGTATAAACTGTTTGTCATTTTGACAGCTGCCGCAGCCTGGGGGGCCATGATAAGGAGGGGGGGCTGTTTATTAATACTGGGGGACCCATATTAAGGAGGGGGGCTGTGCAGTGCAATATGCACAGCATCCCCCCGCCGTTGATGGACGGGGGGATGCCGTGCATATTCATTGCACTAATGAGGCGGCCCCACGTGACCGCCTGCGGTCACCGCGGCCCCCTCCTGCCTCCTCCAGCTCCCGGTCACAGCCCCCCCCCACAGCATTACCGTATAGACCCGTGTATAAGCCGAGGGGGGGACTTTTCAGCCCAATTTGTGGGCTGAAAAACTCGGCTTATACACGAGTATATACGGTATATATGTTTGTTTCTCTATTTTCTTTTTTTTCAGTAAATATGTTTATTATTTTTCAAATGGTTTCTCTATTTTCTTGTATTAAAATCCCCTCAAAATTATTTAATAAAGAGTCAGAAAGCTCATGAGTTATAATAAATGTAGCCGATGCCCACCCAGACCGACTGACAGCTGCAGCTTGTAGAGAGTGGTGAGAGGTCTCAGCAAAAGGAAGAACTCCGAGAAGCTGCCAGTCAGGCTAAATGGGTGTGAAGATTGGGCATAAAATTTAAGAAAGAATTATATAGCCATCCAGAGATGAATTTACTAGCAAAGTACACCAAAGTTGTCCGGTCCAATTGATTTATTTATAAATGTAAATGGTTTGTATTGTTAGACCTTGTTCATGTCAGGTACCCTTTGCTCAAGTTAATTAAAGCGAAAAATACAATATACCATGGGACGTTAATTATGTTTCCTGTTGTGCATGATGGTTGTTCTTTTTTTTTCTTTCTTTTATTTTTAAATGTCCTTATGTAACTCTGTGACTTTAAAAAAATTTGTATATGCAAATGGAGTCCGTGGAGCCTCGTTTAAGTAATTTTGTGACTTTTTACTTCAGGAATAAACAACTTTGCAAAAACCTTATTGAACCCCTAAATCTATATGCCCCTCTTTTGGAGGCTTTTTGTTTAATTGGCAGTATTGAAATGTGCATTAAGTGATATTTTGATGGTTTGGGTGAAAGAAAATATAAAATATTAATTTATATTTATAGTGATTTACCTTCTTTTTTTTTCAGTTTTATTTAATCTTACTTAAGATATTAAATAAAGAATTGAACCTTCTGAGGTTTTCTTAATTTCCTCTAAAGGTTCCATTTATCTGTGAGAAATCTGTCAGGCTGTAAATGCCTTTAGTGAGAAGCCGCTGAATGGCTTTGACCCTTAATTAGGTATTAATGTCTTGAAATTTTCTACCTCAATAGAATTTATGAGTATCAAGTTCAGTTATTTTTGTTTCATCTTTTGCCCATATGATTATCTGGTATCTGAAGCAGGTTATATTTTTTTCTTGTAACAAAATGGTTAACTAAAAGAGATCAAGGTCCAATAACTTCCATATGTAAATAGCCTCTTCAGAAAGAAGTGAACTTGATCTCTCGCGCCACCTATTGGATGAAAAATTCCTAAAATCCAATATCAGTCCTTTAGCAATCATTGCTACATGACTTAGGATAAGAAGCCTAACCAAAAACTCAATTTGCTGACACGTTTTTCCAGGTGTTTCCCCTCATCAGTGCAAAAAAGGAGATAAGATTTGGCTGGGTGAGAAGCCTCTGACTGTGTGTTAAATGAAGAACATTTCTCCTTGTGTAGAGTGCCAATCCAATGTAAGGAGACTTCTAGGCCCAAATCAGACCATCCTTGTCTCTGGTAGCTGCTGGTTTCTTTGTGAAAAAGAAAGTTGGTGGACTACGGCCTTGTTTGGACTTCCATGAGCTATACCAGATTACGGTTTGTGATCCATAGCCTCACTCATTCCTGACCTATTTAATTAGATTGCTGGTGCATAATGGTTCTCCAAACTTGACCTTAAGGGAGCCTTTAATATGATTCAGGTTAGACAGGGAGATCAGTGGAAAAGGGTATTTAATACGCCATAGGGGCATTTGAAAATCTGGTAATGCCTTTTGGTCCAACCAATGTGCCTGCAGTATTACAGCATTTTGTTAATGATGTGTTTTCTCATCTACTATGAAAATCTGTAATTGTCTACCTGGATGACATTCTCATATATTTACAGGATTTTGGTTCTCATCTGAAACACGTCAGTCAAATATTTCAAATTCTGAGAGAAAATAAATTGTACGCTAAGCTAGAGAAATGTGTGTTCGCTGTTCATGAACTTCCTTTTTCGGGTTCCATAATTTTCGCAGTCGATTTTCGAATGGATCCCACTAAATTACAGGCTATTTTGAAATGGGACCACCCTGAGAATCTTAAAGCTCTACAAAGTTTTTCATAGAACTCTGTTAAAGAAATATGTAGCTTTACTCTTTCCTTACCTCCGCCTTTGGTCCTGGTTGAGTTTCAACCTCAGATGTTCATGTTGAGTGACTAATTAGTTTGTTCCATCATCTTCATCCTGAGTGACCAGGTCCTGAGGCCTCAATAGAGGGAGGGGTACTCTCACACACAGTTTTGCACAAACTTAGTTGACTGTAATGGTGGCATTGGGCTCTGTGCAGACTGCAGATTCTGATGCTCTGCCCAATAGTTTTTCTGGTGTCTGGAATCAACTCAGGCAGACTCTGGCATCTACCGTCTGTGGGCTGATTCATAGGCAGGCTAGCAAGAGTTAATGTCTGCTGGTCTGCTTGCTTCTATTATCACATGTTGTGGGGAGGCCTATAACAGTGGCTACCCTCCTATTTATGATGGAGGGACTCTTCTATTCATGCCAGCTATAGATTTTCCTATGTCTTTTAGATGTGGTGTTTCAGACTTTCTGGAGAAAATTGTGCTGTATACTTGTTATAGTTGTGAAAGTTTTCCTTTGTTGTTCTGTAGCTCCCCTCCTGCTGTTTTTTCCTCCTGCTACTCTTATTGTTTTTATTTTTGTGTGTGCATGCTTTGTTACTGAGATTTGCTCTTCCCTTGTCTGTCTTTATCTGTGGTTTTTATTTCTCACCTGCTCCGAGAGGTGTTGGAATCAGTTCAGGATTAGACAGGAGCAAGGTCAGGATAGGAAACTCAGACCTCACCACCATCAGGAGTATCCCTGAGATAGGGATAGTTCAGGGCTCTCTAGCTTAAGGGGCAGATCTAGTGCCCTGGTTCTCTGTGTATCCATAGTCATCATGAAAATGGTCACATGTTGAGTATTTGATACATTTTTTAAACTTAATGTTTGTAAGCCAAAACCAGGAGTGTTGAAGAGGTGCATGAGTTTCTATTACACTTTTCCTCTGATTGTTCACCTTCTCATTTTGCTGTACAAATGCTAAGGTAAGATGTTTTCATGTGGCCTTAAACTAAACACATCATAGAATAGTGATTACAGGACTGAATAAATGAATTTAAGTTTGTGTATTTTTAATTTGGGCTCTGCTGTAGAGATATTAGCTTGTAAAGTTAAGGTTATAATTTATAATAAGCCTAGCTGTGCATTAGCAGAGATTTTTCACTGGGGGTGTGTCCTTCTTCCCATGTATGATGTTGACTAATCATAAGCAGGCAGCAACATACTAGGGGTAAAACAGAACACCCCCCACAATAGTTTAGAGCAGGTTTTCTCTTGTGTGAGCCCTATAATGACACAAAGTCTGATCTTCTCACTGCAGAACGATTACAAGTAGAGGGAGCATTTCAGAGATGAATGGGATTACTAACATTTATTCATTTTTCATCTCACAGCAGTCAAGTGTGGGGATAGGGGCAGTACAGCAGAGTTGAGCTTTTTCTCCTAACAAACATCTTTTGTAGCTGCGGTTCTCTTCTCAGTGCTGTTAGCTGTGCTGTATCTTCTCCCCCCAACTCGGATTGCCAGGAGATTAAAGCTGAAGAAGTGGTAGTGGCCACGTTCATCTCTGCTCTGCTCCTGGCACTGTGTAATCACAAACAAAGCTCAGTAATCAGAGCAGAGGTGTATGCCATTACATGTCTAGAGATGTCTCTTCAGGCAAATTCACTTATGGTACTATCAGAAGTGGCTATGCTCTGTTCAATGAATAGGGATCACTATAAATTATGGAAATACCCCTTTAAATATTACTTTTTATAGCTAATATGATTATATCTTCAATGACTAAAACAGCAATGAAATAAGAGTGCACTTAGATTAGAGTATAACATCCTTTGCAACTTTCTAGTGTATCGGATGCAATATGCTAATGACACTTCGTTCAAACTCTGCTGTGAGTGTGATCTGAGTGTCCTCTACTGGGCTCTGATTCTCTCGTGTGCAACAATCAGAGCAATGAGAACACAGGTGAGGAGAAGATTGAGAGATACATTTCTCCATCTTTTCCATTGTGTGTGTCTGCGTATATCGGTCATTGCTGTCAGGTGTTTCACTCGTACCCATAGACTTGTATGGGTGCACTTGTTCTGAGATAAGCTGCCAGTCGCAGCATGCATATTTTTTTTTGTTCATGCTGAATCGGCATGAGAAAAAAATTACTGATCAGCAATGTTCCATGGTATAATATTGGAGTGTTATCCAATAAAACAACGGATATCACTCAGCTGTGTCATACGTAGTTACATGCCAGTGTGAGTGAGCCATAAAAAGAAAAAGCAAAGTGAATGAAATCTGTACAAATCCCATCCTCATGCTCCAGAATTTATCCACGTGGAAATTTGTGCAAATTTTTTCGTCAAAATTATATCTCTTGTAGATTTTATGAGTAAAATATGAATGTGATTCTGTGCGCTAAGAAAACCCAAGTTTTTGATTTTGTGTGTTATGGTCTGGCGGCTAATATTGTAATTGACTGCAGCTAAAGACGTTTTGTCATGTCAAAAAGTGATATTACAGAATGCAACACATACCCACAGTATATACAAAGACATACATATGGTGCCTAATTAAGAAAATAAAATTTACTTATGTTTTCACTAGCTGACATTTCTGAATCTTTTTCCTTTCATAGTAAACAACAACCTGCACATTGAAGACTGGCCATCTGTGCTGTCTCGTTGGTCAGTGAGCAGAGTGAATGTTGTTATCTGAAGGAACATATGTGTGTAATTTGAAGAAAGCAAATGTCTCGACAGGTTACTAGAGCATGTTATATCTGCAGTGGTAACGCTTGCTGCTGTACGGTAACCAAGAGAGCAGAAGGGCACAACACTGCATCCCCAAGAGTATTTCAGAGCGTACATTAATGCAGGTATTGACAAACACTACAGGGATGACAGCGTAATCTCTACAAACAGTTACACAATCTATGACACACAGTTTCCTTTATCAGCAGAACACTATGAGCGGAATATATAGGTAATTGATCTCATCCCGATCATCTTTGTTTTCCAAGGAGCATCTACATTATGTTTACTTGTGCTACTCTCAGCTCCCTTGAGACATAGTATATTTCAGTATATTAGGAGTATCATATATGAAAGAAACACTAAGATTATAAAAAATTTTATTTCTACAAATTTTTATTTTGTTATTTGAGGTTTATAAAGTAGACATATGGCAATTATTAAAGCACCTCTCAAGCATTTTTTTTTCCAATACTGGAGTGGTGCTTTAACGCTAAGGTCCCTGCCACTACTCTTATGCTTGCTGTTTGGTGTGGCATCACCGGCTGGGGATTGCCACAGGACCCATCAGGTCCAAAGAGGGATTTACACTTTGGTACCCACAGCACACAACATCTACCACCCCAGACCTGGAGGGGGAGCTCTACTGGCTGCCTTAAGCCAGATCCCCTATAAAAGATCCAGGCCTGAGGGGAGGAGTCAGTTTCTCAGTTACTCAGTCAGTTAGGCAGTCAGTCTGCTCTGAGGAGAGTCCAGTGAAGCAGCCTAAAGGAGGTGGTGGAAAGACCCGGTTGCTGGGCAAAGCAAGGCCCAGGACCAAGGGACACTGACCTGCTGTGGAGCACCCCAGAGAGAGGGACGGAGGCCAGTGGAGGAGTAAGGAAAAAGGACAAGGGACCGTATATAGGATCCCTTCAGCTCACCCGAACACCGGAGTCCGACCCTGCAGGAGAAACACTGAAGCAGGAAAAACCCGGAGAAGGCAGGAGGATCTATTCCCCTGAGGTAATAACCTAACAGAGACACTCAAACCTGACCAAGCACAGGACCAGGGTCCCAAGAGGAGTATAGGGACCCCACAGAAGGGCCTCATTGTCGGTTAAAGAGTAAAGCCCTGAGAGGGAAGGAAGCGGCGAGCTCAGTTATAGGCAGAGCTTACCCCAAACCACCGTACACAGTAGCAGTGGAGGCCTCACAACTCTCAAGGTGAAAATCCCAATTTGCACCGTGAACCTGGTTTCCTCTTGGACTGTACCTGTTACCAGACAGAAAAAAAGGTACCGAAACAAAAGACTATTGTGTGTATGAGTCTGCTTCCCCGCCGCTGCCCACAGCATCCCCCGCAAACCGCTACTACAACTCCCCTCATCCACCCTTGCTGCCCTAAGGTAAAGTTCCACCTGTGGAGAGCTGTACTACACTGGGCTGCACCACCATCACCTCAGTGGCCGGCTGCAGTGCTGGTATCCACCGTTACCAGGAACCACAGGTGGCGTCACGATTTTACTATCACCATTCCCCCCTAATCCCCGCCACTGAGGGTCCATGGCACGGAATCGGGAACCGACCAGCCGTGATTCCCCATCAAAGCAGTCATCCTGTCCCGGGATCCGAGTACCCCCTACCCTGTCGACCGCCTCATTTGGCATCTTCACGTTTTACTGATGTCGCTATGGTCCCACAGTAACATCATGTGACAGCAAGTTCTGATTTGCCAGAAGTTACATCACAAGCTCTTAATTCAAGTCTGAGTGCCAGAACGAGACTTTCATAAACCTGAATTGAATTGTGACTTTAGGCTTGCTCTGTGAACTGGTCATAATCTGCCGGGGACCGGCAGGGGTGGTGCCAATAACAATCAAATAGGCCAGAGGATGAGGGGCAGGGGACACCACCACTCCAGTGGTAAAAAAAAAAAAAAAAATTATGTAAAAGGTATTGTCTGGGCACCTCTTATTGATCATCATCAACATTACATTGATGGGATTCCGATAACCAGCACCTCCACTAATCAGGTGAAAACAGGTTTTGTGGTGACCAGATGTAAACACATCGAATGGACCACCACAACGGCTCCAGCTCCCTATGCGCTACCTGGCCATCTGAATGGTGTAGTTGGAGGATGCAGGAGCATTTTTTTGCATATTTGCGGCGTCTGTAAATTTGTAAAGGTGGCTTCACACCAGGCAACGTTGCTAACGACATCGCTGGAAAAGTGACGTCACAGCGATGTTGCTAGCGACGTTGCCCCGTGTGACAGCGCGACGCGACCGCGAATTATCGCTGGTCGCAGGTTGACAGGTTTACGGGAAGAACTGTAAACCTGACAACCTGCGACCTGCGATTAGGCTGGATCGCGCCGTGTGACATCGCCAGAGCGATGTCAGCGGCGATCCAGCCTATACCGCAGATTTGCTGCGGATCGCTCGCTGGGCTGAGCCCAGCCCAGCGAGCGATGTCACCGCCCGCATCGCTGCGGCATCGCCGGCCGCAGTGATTCTGTGTGACAGCTGGCCAGCGATGTCGGAACCGAGCGGGCACCCGCGCATCGCTTCCGACATCGCTGGCCAGGTTGCCTAGTGTGACGGGACCTTAACTGCTGTTTAGATTTTTTTTCCTTTATTATGCCATTTACTTAGGTTAATTAAATTTATACTTGTGTTCCCTTAATTTTGTTTAGCAATGTATTGTGTTGTAAGCATTCCAAACTCTTATCAGAGTCATAGTTGCAATGTACCTTTTTTCTGGTTTAAATTTGTTTTTAAGGGTGCGCTCACATCTGTGTTTAAACTCAGTGAGTACAATCTGATAAATCATTGAATGCACTTACAACAAAGTTAAATTATAGTGCAGCAATGCCCATTTGTGAGCAATTAAAAAATCGCACAACACACAGAAGGCATTTTTAGCATGGTCTTTCCCATGCTATAAAAAGTTAGAATTGATAGACAGATAGATTGGATAGATCGCACTTAGGCTGGCTTCACAGCATTGGCGATCCGATCTGGGGCTGTTAGAGATGAACCTGACAGCCCCGGACCAAATTTGCAAACAGAATGCTGTGAGAGCATCTGTGATTGGTTGTTGCCATTACACTGCTCTCCCACAATCTGTATGGTGTCTTTGCTTGGTTTCCATACACATTAGTGTATGGCAACAAACCTACCGTCATAGTGTGTTAGGGTGCTTTCACATCTGCGTTTTTCGTAATTCGCGGCAGATGCGGTGAAAAAACCGCATCTGCCGCGTTTACCGCATAACCGTTCCACTTGCGGCGCGGTTGCGGTTTTTTCTATGCAAAGTATAGGCATACTTGCGGCAGGTGCGGCAAGTGCGGTTTTGCACTTGCGGCAGGTGCGGCCGCGAAAAAAACCGCGGCTTACTGCGGTTTTTTTCGCGGCCGCACCTGCCGCAAGTGCAAAACCGCACTTGCCGCACCTGCCGCAAGTATGCCTATACTTTGCATAGAAAAAACCGCAACCGCGCCGCAAGTGGAACGGTTATGCGGTAAACGCGGCAGATGCGGTTTTTTCACCGCATCTGCCGCGAATTACGAAAAACGCAGATGTGAAAGCACCCTTAAATAAATAATTAATGGGAAAAAATGCATAGCACTTTGCTGTATTTTTTATTCTCAGCACAGATAAAGCATACAGCTGCGGTTTGCCACCCTCAACTGCCTAGTTTTACCCTACCTACATATTTAAAAAAAATTGTAGGGTCTTTGCCCTATTTTTAATTATCGGCCACAGTAAAACTAGGCAGCTGGGGGCCAGTATTCTCAGCGTGGTGAGGCCCATAGCTATTGGGCCCTCCCCACGCTATAGAATAGCAGCCCTCAGCCAACCCAGAAATTAGCACATTCATTAGAAGCGCAAATTCATGGCGCTTTCCTGATGCCTTGGTGCAGTGGCATCAGGGTGATAGAAGGGGTTAATGACAGCTGAGTATTGACAGCTTGTCATTAAGTCCTGGATTGGTAATGTCAGGCATCTTCTGATACCCGCCCATTACCAAGTCATTAAGTAAAGTGTTAATAAACTCAGAGAAAAAAACTTTACTAGAAATAAAACACACTGACAACCTTCATTTACCCATTTATTAAAAGTACCAACAACACTCCCTTCAATGATAATCCACCATGAGGTCCCACGTCATAATCTGAGCTCTACTGTATCGGAGTCCGTGGTAAAAAGAAGCATCCTTTCATCACGGCCTTAGAGCACAGAATGACGGCACAGAGAGCTGCGGCCATGTGAGTGGTGAGTCAATGATGTCACTCGAGGACACAGCTCAGGTACCATGGTAACTACTATGGGGAGCCCCAAGTGACTGAGTGATTGACATCACCGCTGTTCAGAGCAGTCAGTCTTATCGCAGATTCTGCAGGGAGAGGACGATTTTGTTACCTCTCTGCAAAATGTGGATGTAGCAGTGGCGAGTGAGCTTCATGGGACCATCGTTATGGATTATCATCGAAGGGGTATGTGGGGTAATAATAAATGTAAACATGAGAATTTATTTCAAATAAAGGTTTTAATGGCTGTGTGTCACAGCCAAGATCTGCCTGTAAGTGCTTGTGTACATGATAATTTTCTTGTACAAGTGTTATGTTATAGATATCTCCATAAATAATATCAATGGAAACATCTATTCATCCTACAAAAAGCGCTAGCCCTCACACTAAAATAATAATAAATGACAAATTTGGCATAATCGTAATTAGAAATGACCCTGAACAATGTTGATACCAGCTCTGTTTCATAGAAAAATGAATACCGTAAAAATGAAACCCCCAAAAAATTGCGCGTGTTTTCATCATTTCACCACACACTAATTTTTCTTCCTGTTTTCTGGTACTGGTAAAATGGATGGTATTTTCAAAAGTACAACTCACTCTGCAAATAAAAACCTCCATACATCTATGTGTGAGGAAATATAAAAAAATGATAGTATTTGGAACAAGGAAAAAGCAAAAATGCAAGTGCAAAACTTAGATACGCGGGAAGGGGTTCAAGAAGCACTAACTCAAAAATTGTATTCTCTAATCAGTTCTAAATATGTCTGTATTATAGTGTAGGTGGATTAAAAATCCAGCCATAGTGATGTCGCATGCCAGGGCCGGGATTCTCAGTCACTGAGCAGTGGTCGGATCCTGTTCTTTGTGGTAGTGGCCATGCTCCGTAAATGTTGGGGTGTTAACGTTGGCTTACTGTTCCCTCTTGTGGTGAGTGGCGTTCACCATGGTGTTGGTGTAATGGAGGTTAACAGGATAAATCAGGAGGCATGAGGTTATAAACAACCAGATGATTTTTTTTTTTTAATCAGATACTTTTTATTAAACCGATTTTCCATTAACAACACAACTAGAGAAACAACACCCCACCATCCCACCACTTAAAACCTCCCCACCAGTCTTAAATATTGTAGAATTATTACATACTGTTCTCATGTTCCATTTATAGTGCAATATTAGTAATGGCATATTGGAACAAATAGTACTTCTATTTACGCATTGTTCCTACCAGATGATCTTTAAGGCCCAGTTACACACACAGATAATTGTGCAGAGATTGTTGGCAGATCTTTGGTTGCAGTGAAATCATGGACACATTGTTCCATTTGTACACGGCCACAAAATGGAACAATGTGTCCAGGATTTCACTGCAACCAGAGATCTGCAAACAATTTCTGCACAATTATCTGTGTGTGTACTGTAACTGGGCCATTACTATACAAGTCACACAGCCCGGCAGGATATACAGACACAGAAGAAATAATTATCTTTTGAATGGTGGTTCAGACAGGCATTTAGTCACAGTACAGGAGAAAGTTGCACATGGGGCGTGTTACCAGAGTGTCCTAACAGGTTTCTCGCTGTAGTCCAAACCAACACAATAATGGTGGGTTTACACGTCCCGATATCGGCGTCCAACTCCGACCAAAAGCCACGTGGTTCGTGCGTTGGACCCGATATCGTTCGTGCGTTGTATGGTGTAAATGACCAATACGATGCACGAACGATGTCAAACCGATATCGGGGATCTAATTAGCGTGCTATTCAACGGCCCGATATCGGATGCAGGTTGGAGCCGGATCGTGCTGTGTAAACACCCAACTCCGATGTGAACTACAACGTCCCCTATTCACTCACATGTTAAATGGTCGTTCCTGGGTCAGGGGGTGTAGACATCGTAGAGACGTTGTATGCCGATATCGTGCTGTGTGACAGCTCCTATGCGATCTTGGAATTCTGCCCAGAAAAAGCGCGCTCCCGCGTCGTTGGATCCAATATCGGACCGACGTTGGGACGTGTAAACCCACCATAAGATTCTCTTGGGTGGGGCCTACCACATTATGGTGCTCAGCCCAAGTAGACCCCATGGCTTCAGTCCCACTGACCTTCATCTATTCCTGTAGGGGGGATTCCATTCCCTAGTACATACAGGAGTCTGGTCTGTCCCTGAAGGGAGCTCAGTTTCCTCCTACATCCATCTGTCTGGTGTATCCTCGGTGATGTCTCACTGAAGCCTGAGGTGACTAAGGGTACTGCATCTTTTATGCACACTAGACTCCACTCACTAACCCTGTTGCTAGCCTACCAGCTTAATGGGGAGTATTAACTAACTATGTGCCTGTGTGTTGTGTAATTCTGCTAAATCATCCTGACTATACATAAAATAACACATACCAAATTAGGGAACACTCTAGTAGTGCCTGCACTGTGTAGCACCCACTCTGGGTCACTACACTGATATTATCCAGAAGAGGACTGGAGCAATGCTGAAAGCTGAGGAATACCGTGATTGAGAAGTATTTTAATGCACCTGTTCTACATCACATACATATGTAGGCTGAGTTCACATGTCCGGTAATCATCTGATAGGGCAGAGACACACTATGCAAGATGCATGTGAGATAGTCACATGAGTGTCGCATGACTCACCTGGAACGGCCACCGGCTCTGTGAACGGGAGTGCATCAGCTGCTTGTGTTTCTAGTGAGCTGACACACTTCCATTCAGAGAGGCAAGAGCTGTTCCGGGAGAGGCATGCGAGACTCTTGCTAGTATTTTGTATGCATCTCGCATACTGTGTCTCTGCCCTTGCAAAAATCAGTGCAAAATGAAAAATGAGCAAACCTAACTTTTTGTCTGTTGTTAAACCCTTGTCTACCAAGGACGTATATGTACGCTGAATGAGCTCACATCCTCTGACACACATCTCAACTGATCTATCAGCGATCAGATTGACGGTGTTAACCCTTTGGTTCGCGCTGTCTGTAACTAACAGCGCGATCCATAGCACCGTGGTGGGGATTGCATTGTTCACTGCCGCTGTCACCTTCACAGCCCGGGGTCCAGTAATGGCCCCGGAAGCAGTATGGCATGACTTCCTGCTCTTGATAACCCAGTGACATCATCAGCAGGGAGTGATCACTTCCCCTGTTCATATAGATTGCATTTCTTTGGAATACAGGGGAAGCAATCAGACAGTAGAATGCTGAGGCCTTCTAGTGGTCAAAGTAAAATAAAAAAAAAAAAAGTTCAAATCACCCCCCTTTTGCCCCACTGAAAATAAGACTATTAAAAAAATAAAAAAATATACACACATTTGGTATTTTCGCTTTTAGAAATGCCCAATCTATTAAAATATAAAATCAATTAATCAGATCTGCAAACTGCGTAATGGAAAGAAAAAGTCCAAATGACAAAAGTACGTCTTTCTGGTCACCACACATTGCAATAAAATGCAATAACGGCCAATCAAAACAGCACATATACCCAAAAATGGTATCATTAGAAACATCAGCTCAAGACGCAAAAAAATAAGTCACACAGCCCCAGATCCCGAAAAACGAGGACGCTACGGGTCACAGAAAATGTAGCAAAAGCGCAATTTATTTTTCTTTAAAAACTTCAGAATTTTTTTTCTCCAATTAGATAACAGTAAAAGTATACATGTTTGGTATCTACGAACACGTACCGACCTGAGGCATGATACTGACACGTCAGTTTTACCATATAGTGAACATGGTGGATAAAAAATCCCCCCAAAAACGTGTAATTTCACTTGTTTTGCAATTTCACCGCACTTGGAATTTTTCCCCCATTTACCTGTACACTATATGGTGAAATAAATTATTACATCTGAAAGTACAACTCGTCCCACAAAAAACAAGCTCATATGTCTATATTGATGAAAAAATAAAAAAACTTATGGCTCTTGGAAGAAGGGGAGGCAAAAATGAAAATAGCCCGGGGGAAAAGGGTTAAATAAGTGAAGTCTGCAGGATCCATTTTTTATTTTTTTACACATTGAAGTGTATGGAGAATGGATCCGTTAAAGGATTGCTCTTTATCTTCCATTTAAAACTAATCTAGTAAGCAAAAAACAGATCCTTAATGAAAGAAAAGATATGCGGTCAAGCACATATCGTATTTTTCGGACTATAAGACACACTTTTGTTCCCCCAAACTGTGGGGGAAAGTGGGGGGTGCATCTTATAGCCCGGATGTACGGAGGGTGGTTGCAGGGGGAGGATGGAGGCAGCTCTGTAGTGTGTCCTGGGCTGGAGCGGGCTGGCTGCGGGCTGCAAGACCCAGCAGGAGGTCTCCTGCTCCCGCTCATTTAATATGCACTGCTGCTGAAACCACACCGCGGTGATGGCCTGGGGAACAGCGCATATTAATCTTTCTGCGCTCCCCCCCATGATGGCATATGCCCCGCCCATGTTAGATATAGCCCCCCAGGCTGCTGCTAATAATAAAATAGCAACCACATTACTCACCTTTTCCAGCGATGTCCTTGCTCCCTCCATGTAGCTGCGCTCCTCCACTTCCTGCTTCTCTGTACAGCTGGTCATGTGATCGGCTCAGTAGTGACATCATCTCTGTGCGCCCGATCATATTACCGGCGTTACAGAGAAGAAGCAGGAAGTGTAGGAGCGCAGCTGCATGGAGGGAGCCAAGACATCACTGGAAAAGGTGAGTAATGTGATTGTTATTTTATTATTGGCAACAGCATGGGGGACCATATCTAACATGGGGGGACTTGTGCCAGCCCTGAGGGGCATGTGCCAGCTCTGGGGGATGTGGGACTGCCCTGGGGGACATGTGCCAGCCCAGGGGACATGTGCCATCCCTGGGGGATGTGGCCAGCCCTGGGAGATTTGGCCAGCCCTGGGGGACGTGTTACAGGCCTGGGGGATGTGTGCCAGTCCTGGGGGATGTGTGCCAGCACTGGGGTGCAAAAGCAATTTCAAGACTGCTGCATCCCTCTGCAAGACATCTCACAATTTTGGACTTTTCAGAGCCCGTCAAAACTCTCTTCTGACCTATTTTGCCAAAGGAAAGGAAGTTGCCTAATAATTAAGCACACCTTATATAGGGTGTGTAATGTCCACACGATATGAGGCATTCACAAGAGTAAACTTTAACTGTACTTTATTCTTGTCTTCCATTTTTCTCCATCATATATCAGAACAGTCTATTCAGCAGCATGCTTCAAAGTGAAACTAAAACTTAACTTCCCACCTCTTTCTTCTCCTCACCCATGATACACCAGACCTAGTTTTCTTAAAGAGGCAGATCTAATTATTGTACATTACATCATCCCCCCCCCCCTTTTTTTTTTTTTTTTAAACTTAGAAGAAATACACTGACAATGTAAGAATGTGAAAATGTCCAATAAATATATATGTCGGTTTTGGCCTAATTAGTCTATTCAAATCAGGCACCGAAGGAAAAAAAAAAAAACACAGACAACAAAAAAAAACAACAACCATTAATAGCTCTGTATGTTTTCCGTTCTTTTCTCTGTATGGAGCCCTCTTTTCTCGTGTTGGATAGCATCTGGGCTCAGTGAGTGTGTTCATTATTGAAGAATTGTTCACTTCCGGGTGGTCCACTCCACCATCGAGTACCAAGTCTTCCACCAGAGGAAGATCATTACCATCATTTTACGGTATGATTTTAAAATGTGATGAATTTCGAGTTATGAAGTGTCCATTTCGCTCAGCCGTGACCATGCTGCCTTTCTTATCAGTAACATTGTATTGTGCAGGATTATAAGTAGCTGAGGTCTTGTTGGTTGGTTTTTGACGCACGATGACAACATCCCCTTTTTTGATGGCACTTGGCTGTGCCCTTCGCCTTCTGTCTGCATAACGTTTCATAGCTTGTTTGCTAGAAGAGTCTGTTGATCGCACAGAAGAGTCACTTGGTAAGGGATGACTGGTCACGTCAGGGATACGTATGCGCGGAATTCTGCTGAACATTAGATGAGCTGGGGCAACATTAGTAGAAGAATGTGGCGTATTGTGATAATTGCGCATGAATTTGTATAATGACTGTTTCAGCAGGGTGTGCTCCAGACTCGCTGCCTTAACTCTTTTCCCCATAGTGCGCATGAAACGTTCTACTATACCATTGGCTTGCGGCCAGCAAGGTGTGATTTTCCTGTGACTGAACCCCAAGTATTCAGAAAATTGTGTAAACACATGTCCATTGCACGGATGTCCATTGTCTATTTTAAAGTGATCCTAAACCCACAAACTGACCCCCCCGTATCTTTAGACCTGTCCCTGCACCCCCTCTTATCATTTCTAGCCATCTCTTTTGCAGAAAAAATCACTTTTGTAAAGTAGGAGAAAAAGTTATATTTACTTTGTCCTGTGTGAGTTCTCTCTTTCTGAGGAAGCCGCAAATAGGCGTGCCTGTCTGCTGCTGCCTTGTAATTATGCACGCCCCTCTCAGGTTGCTGCCTTGGTAAGAGCCTGGCCGCATCATGAAAGGGGGCGGGGCTCTGGCATGACGCGATTTAGCCCCGCCCCAGGCTCTTAGAAGCAGAGATGGGCGTGCATAATTACAAGGCAGCAGCACACAGGCCCCGCCCATTGCGCCTTCCTCAGAAACAGAGAACTCACACAGGACAAAGTAATATACAGTGCCTACAAGTAGTCTTCAACCCCCTACAGATTTAGCTGGTTTGATAAGATGCCAATAAGTTAGAGCCTTCAAACTCCAAACTAGAGTAGGATTTATTAACAGAAGCATAAATCTTACAAACCAAAAAGTTATGTTGCTCAGTTGAATTTTTATAAATTTTAAACATAAAAGTGTGGGTCAATTATTATTCAACCCCTAGGTTTAATATTTTGTGGAATAACCCTTGTTTGCAATTACAGCTAATAATCGTCTTTTATAAGACCTGATCAGGCCGGCACAGGTCTCTGGAGTTATCACTCCTCCATGCAGATCTTCTCCAAGTTATCTAGGTTCTTTTGGTGTCTCATGTGGACTTTAATCTTGAGCTCCTTCCACAAGTTTTCAATTGGGTTAAGGTCAGGAGACTGACTAGGCCACTCCAACACCTTGATTTTTTCCCTCTTGAACCAGGCCTTGGTTTTCTTGGCTGTGTGCTTTGGGTCGTTGTCTTGTTGGAAGATGAAATTACAACCCATCTTAAGATCCTTGATGGAGGAGTGGAGGTTCTTGGCCAAAATCTCCAGGTAGGCCGTGCTATCCATCTTCCCATGGATGCGGACCAGATGGCCAGGCCCCTTGGCTGAGAAACAGCCCCACAGCATGATGCTGCCACCACCATGCTTGACTGTAGGGATGGTATTCTTGGGGTCGTATGCAGTGCCATCCAGTCTCCAAACGTCACGTGTGTGGTTGGCACCAAAGATCTCGATCTTGGTCTCATCAGACCATAGAACCTTGAACCAGTCTGTCTCAGAGTCCTCCAAGTGATCATGAGCAAACTGTAGACGAGCCTTGACATGACGCTTTGAAAGTAAAGGTACCTTACGGGCTCGTCTGGAACGGAGACCATTGCGGTGGAGTACGTTACTTATGGTATTGACTGAAACCAATGTCCCCACTGCCATGAGATCTTCCCGGAGCTCCTTCCTTGTTGTCCTTGGGTTAGCCTTGACTCTTCGGACAAGCCTGGCCTCGGCACGGGAGGAAACTTTCAAAGGCTGTCCAGGCCATGGAAGGCTAACAGTAGTTCCATAAGCCTTCCACTTCCGGATGATGCCCCAACAGTGGAGACAGGTAGGCCCAACTCCTTGGAAAGGGTTTTGTACCCCTTGCCAGCCTTGTGACCCTCCACGATCTTGTCTCTGATGGCCTTGGAATGCTCCTTTGTCTTTCCCATGTTGACCATATATGAGTGCTGTTCACAAGTTTGGGGAGGGTCTTAAATAGTCAGAAAAGGCTGGCAAAAGAGATAATTAATCCACACATGTGAATCTCATTGTTATTTGTGCCTGAACTACTTCTTAATACTTTAGGGGGACCAAACAGAATTCTGGTGGTTTGAGGGGTTGAATATAAATGACCCTCTGAATTAACTTTTAACGCTTTAAAAAAAATAATAATAAAATGTTTTTGTGGCACTGCATTTCCCACTTCCAGGCTGATCTACAGTCCAAATGTCACAATGCCAAGTTAATTCCGCATGTGTCAACCAGCTAAATCTGCAGGGGGTTGAAGACTACTTGTAGGCACTGTAACTTTTTCTCTACTTTACAAAAGCAATTTTTTTCTGCAAAAGGGATGGCTAGAAATGATAAGAGGGGGTGCAGGGACAGGTCTAAAGATACGGGGGGGTCAGTTTGTGGGTTTAGGATCACTTTAACCACTCTTGGGATGCCATATGCAGAGAATATGTCATCCAGTTCTGGTATGACACTAGTGGCAGATGTTGAAGATATGAAAAAAATTACAGGGTATCTAGAATATTCATCAATTGTTACCAGAATATATTGGCCATTGGGTAATGGTCCATATATGTCGACTGCCACTTCCTCCCAGACAGCAGTGGGTAGCGGAGACATTTGCAGTGGTTCTAAGTTTGATGATGGAGTAATGAATTGACAGGTGGAGCAATGTCTAATCTTCTCTTCCACCAATTGATCCATGTTTGGGAACCACACTTTTTCTCTAAGTAATTTTTTAGTACCAACAATTCCCAGATGACCTTCATGTGTGATCTGTATGACTAAGTTGCGCAAAGTCTTAGGTACAACCAGTTTGGTACCTCGAAGAATGAGGTGTTCTTCAGTGACTGATAATTTATCCCGTACACTTGAGAATAGTTTTATTTCCTTCAGATCAATCTCAGACTCGGGAAATTTTTCTTTTTGAATTTCATGCCACCTTCGATTTTGTATGATTTGTATTAAGGCACATAGCGTTTTGTCACTCGTTGTTGCATTCACAAAGTGATCAATGGAGAGTGCTTTAGGCACTGCATGAGCTGTAATGAAGCGTATGTATTCTGCAATGGAGGAGCGCTCAGGTGAGGCATCAGTCATAGGATGTCTTGAAAGATAGTCAGCCGGATTGCTGAATTTTCCAGGTTTGTGAACAATTTTGTAGTTATAGTCCTGTAGACGTAGACCCCATCGTTCAATGCGTGCAGGCATTTTAGCTCTGGGATTTCCAAAGATCGTAAGGAGTGCTTGATGGTCGGTGACAATGGTGAAGAGAGCTCCATAGAGAAATAAGTGAAAGTGTTCACATCCCCAGACAACTGCCAAACTTTCTTTTTCAGGTTGTGAATATTTCTTTTCAGTGCTTGTTAAACTTTTACTTGCATAAGAAATGATGTGAGGATCTTGATTATTATCCTTATATTGTGCTAAGATAGCACCCAGCCCCTCGGGACTGGCGTCCACAATTAATTCGGTTTGAAATGCCTGATCAAAATAAGCCATGGTAGTGGTTGAGCAAAGTTCATTTTTAATTGCTTCAAAACAGGTCTGACAGTCTTGGGACCATTGAAAAAACACAATTTTGCTTTGTAAGTTCTCTTAATGGACTGCTGATAGTTGAAAAATTTGGAATATATCTAGCACAGTAGCTTGCCATTCCAAGAAAAGAGCGTACTTCACTGGCAGTTTGTGGAATTGAGGCTGTTTTTTATGGATTCTACTTTCTTGGGGTCAGGTTGTACTCCTTTTGCCGAGAAGATGTGACCATAGAACTCTAATGAACTATCAAATTCGCACTTTTCTTTGTTTAAAGAGAGTCCAGCAGAGAGCAGGCATTCAAAGATGTTGTATAGCGCACAATTATGTTCAGCCTGAGTTTTACCAAAAACCAGTATTTCATCACTGTAATTAAAGGCATTTGGAATGTGTTGAATGATGCTCCTTATCACATCCTGAAAAATTTCTGCTGCTGAGCAGACTCCAAAAGTCAATCTCTTATATCTTCTGAGGCCCACATGTGTGGAAAATGTTGTTAAGTATCTGGATTCTGGACTCAGTTCTAATTGGTGATAGCCTTTATTGAGGTCGAGCTTTGAAAATACGGTCGCTCCATTTAATAAATGAATGATGTCATCAATCGTGGGTGAGATATGTCTTTCTCTCTGGATAGCGGTGTTGGGTAGGTGCATGTCAACACACAGTCTCACCTGCTCAGGAGTCTTTGGTTTTGGAACTACCACAAGTGGAGAGACCCACGGAGTGGGACCTGTATCAGTTTCAATGGCATCCTCATGCATGAGGAATTGAAGTTCTTTTTCTACCTTCTTTCTCAGATGAAAAGGAATGCGTCTATGTGGTTGGGCTACCGGACGAACACTGTCGTCCACATGAAGATGTACTTAAGAGTCCTTTAATTTCCCCAAACCACTAAATAAGGAGGGAAAACTGTTTACCATGGCCTGTACATCCATATCTGCCGGGTCAGTTATGGTATGAATAATCTGGATGAGACCTAGCTTCAATGCAGTGTGATAGCTGAGAAGACAGCCCCCCGATCCTTGTAATGTGTGAAAAGTGGTTTTCTGCCTGTTTTCTTTGTAGCTGATTTCCGTATCAAATTGTCCTCTTGTGGCTAGAGGTGTTGTAGATCCATATGGGAAGATTTTTGTGTTTACTTGTTGTAAAACTGGCTTATTTTTCAATTGTTCATATGCAGTGCTGTCTATAATATCTACTGAAGCACCCCTATCTATTGTAAAGGTTATATTGGTGTTGCAGATTGGGAGTGTGATGAAGGGAGACTACACAGAGCCAGTGGCAGAAGTGTTGAACACATAGTTTTCAGCCCCAGATATTTCTTCTGTGTCCTGATTTACCATTTTTGTACTTGCGGGCTTTGTCGGAGGCAGAGAAGACTTGTACTGTGCTGACCTGCAGACAGCTGCAAAATGATTCCCTTTTCCACATTTACTGCATGTCTGTCCTATAGCTGGACATTTGTTCAGGTGGTGAGGGAAATCCTGTCCACATCTATAGCATTTCCTCTGTTTCGGGGTTTGCTTCTCTTGTGTACTTTTATGCTTGAGATTATGCACATGTAAATTATCTCCACTCTCCATTGCAGTAGCCTGATGATCTGCTGATTCTATAGCACGGGCCATTTTGAGTAAATCATGTAGAAAGAGATCCTGCTGCAGAGCTTTGCGCCTTATGTTATTGGATGAGCAGGTGACAATTACTTGGGTTAGAATTTCATCATCTACATCTGTGAATGCACATCCATGTGCCAGCTCTCTCAGCCGGGTGACATAGGTGTCTATGGATTCTTCTGGGAGCTGCTTAGCAATTCTGAATTTGTATCTTTCATATCTGATATTTTGTTTGGGATTGAAGTAGTCAGTGAGAGCTTTGGTGCAATTGCTGTATGTATCTGTCTCGGCTGCAGGTAATGTGCTGTATACATCATAGACTCCTGAACCTGCACAATGTAAGAGCACAGTCTTCTTTCATTTCGCCTCTTTTATGTCCACGGCTTCTAGAAAGTTCTCAAATCTGTTTAGCCATTTTCTCCAGTTATGGGAGAGATTAGTAGCATCAATCATATCAAACTGTGGGAAGCTGTGTAAGTATTCAGCCATGATAGAGTCTCTCAGTGATGCTGGTGTGTGAAGCAGTAAACAGGGATCAGTACTCACAGCAGCCAGTGGTTATATCATCCCATCCTCGTCGCCAGTTGTAATGTTCACACGATATGAGGCACTCACAAGAGTAAACTTTAACTGTACTTTATTCTTGTCT
Source organism: Allobates femoralis (assembly GCA_033576535.1). Taxonomy (NCBI): domain Eukaryota; kingdom Metazoa; phylum Chordata; class Amphibia; order Anura; family Aromobatidae; genus Allobates; species Allobates femoralis. The sequence goes on from JARQOC010000004.1 coordinate 370,985,154, forward strand.
TCCATCTTTCTCCATCATATATCAGAACAGTCTTTTCAGTAGCATGCTTCAAAGTGAAACTAAAACTTAAAGGGAACCAACCACCCCCAATGACCCCCCCGGACTATTAATATCGGTCCCTACACACAGCACATACATGTGCTGCAATGATTTTTGCTAAAAAAACTGTTTTGTAAAACTTAAGATAATGCTTTTGAAAGTTTAAACCGAAGGGACGGGTGGGCGTTACTTATCTGTGGCAAAAGCCGAGTAGCAGCTGCCAGTCATCCTCCTGTGTCCCGCAGTAGCAGTTATGGCCAGCCCTTTTCAGCGTCACAGCATGGTGCACGGGCTCGCATGCCCGTGCACACGTCATCATCTACAGCCGGGTTGCGAGCGCGCGCTCTGACTTCCACAGCCGAGCGCAGGAAGTCAGAGCGCGCGCTCGCAACCCGGCTGTAGATGATGACGTGTGCACGGGCATGCGAGCCCATGCACCATGCTGTGACGCTGAAAAGGGCTGGCCATAACTGCTACTGCGGGACACAGGAGGATGACTGGCAGCTGCTACTCGGCTTTTGCCACAGATAAGTAACGCCCACCCGTCCCTTCGGTTTAAACTTTCAAAAGCATTATCTTAAGTTTTACAAAACAGTTTTTTTAGCAAAAATCATTGCAGCACATGTATGTGCTGTGTGTAGGGACCGATATTAATAGTCCGGGGGGGTCATTGGGGGTGGTTGGTTCCCTTTAACTTCCCACCTCCTTCTTCTCCTTACCCATGATACACCAGACCTAGTTTTCTTAAAGAGGCAGATCTAATTGTTGTACATTACAGGGTGTTGATGTCATTAGACCACAACCCTCCTCATTACAGAGATGCATATCACCTGATTTACTTAATTGGTAGTTGGCCTATACAGCTTGGAGTAGGACAACATGTATAAAAAGTATCATGTGATCAAAATACTCAGTTGGCTAATAATTCTGCACACAGTGTACATAATAGGTGCAGTTTTATGGAAAAAATAAGTACTTAGTTTATGTCAATTAAGGGTGGTTTCAGACCAGCGGTTTTCTTTTTGAATCTGAGGCTAGCTTCACAACGCATTTTTATGGATCCGGGGCTGTCCGGTGTGAACCGGACAGCCCCGGATCCGGTTTTGGCCCCATAGTATACTTATGGGGTCGGATAGAGCCAGATGTCAGCTATTTGTCATCTGGTTTCCATCTGTCCAGGAGAATTTGGATTTTTCTCCCGGATACAAAAACGTTGCTTGCAGCGTTTTTATGTCCGGGGAAAAAAATCGGCACAAATTGGATCCTCCCGGATCCGATGCGATCTGGCACCCCCTAACATGGGAGTCTATGGCGCCGGATCTGACAAAAAAAAATCGGATCCGGGAGCCGAATGCCAGCTGCTGGAGTGTAGCAGTAAGCGCTGCTAAACTTCAGCACCTGGAGCTGTCCCCTGCAGCGATTTCAGGACCTCGGCTACCTCCCCACTCGCTGCGATCTTGAAATTCCAGCAGCTGCCAGCTGCACTCAGCTGCAAACCGGAATGGAGGGCAAATATGCCCTCCGGTTCTTTTTCAAAATCAGGTCCAGGGGTGTCCGGTTCACACTGGAAAGCCATGGACCTGATCTTGCCGTGGTGTGAAGCCAGCCTAACAGGGATCCAGCTCTTTTTTTTTTTTTAAACAGAATTCAATCCGGATCTGGTTAGTGCCCATTGATTTTTCAATGGGCAATTCCTGCTCCTGCGTTTGCGTTCAGTTGCATTCTTTTCCTGCTGAGTCCGGCAGAAATAGTTTTTTTAATCACCTACAGAAATGCAACACGCAGCATTTTATGGGGTGGTTAAAAACCTGGACCAGGCCTGATTTAGTATGATCCAGCATAAATTAAAATGGAAGTTAAAAGAGGGGTAAACACACTTCAGGATTTGATCAAGACTTCGGACCAAAGATGGAAGCTAGAGACTTGGCATTTGAGCTCCTCTCACATTTTGCAATTTGCTCAGCTAAAATACCACTTGTTCTCAAGACTTCGGGATGTTAGGGGAAAATGTCAACCCTCGGTGTTGGATGATCTCCTCTCACCACAAGCGCCGGCTGCCACTATATCCTCTATATACTTGACGCTTAGACGTAGTTTGATTCCTTCGGGACACATGCATCTATTTAAGGGTTGGGAGACGAGGCTGATGGATGAAGACGTGGGGGACGTAATAGTGGATGGCTGGATGGATTTGCGTAAACATGTGAAGGATGAAAGATGGAGAGATACCCACTATAGGATGATTCATAGAGCCATTTTGGGGTTTAATATTCCAGCTACCCCTATTAATCCAGATAGACGATTGACGTGCCCGAAATGTGACGGATATAAGACTGACATGTTTCATGGGATCTGGGAATGCGCCCAGGTGCAGGCTAAATGGAAGGCGGTCAAGAGGTGGATAGGGGAAATACTGAGGGTGGAGTTGCCGCTAAACAATGCGATTTGGGTATTTCATGACTTCTCAGGTCACTCTATTCCTAAAGGAGGGCGTACCTTCTTGCATACTGCGTTACTTCAGTACAAACGGCTTATTTTACGCCAATGGTTAGGTGCGAAAGTACCTGGCCTACCTAGTTTGATTGCAGACTTGAAACATACAATGGGGCTTGAAAAATTGGAGGTAGAAACGGATAAGGAGAACAAGGTGAGGAAGTTCTTTTCTACATGGAAAGATTTTATTTTGTGTAATCTTTCTAGATCTGAAATCGACCAATTGGTAATGCCATTTCACAACACCCAGTGGTACTGCTTGGAGGACCTGGGAGATACTCTTCGGGGATTAAAAATCGGTTCTACCCTCCCGTAGTTGACTATACTTCGATAGTAGCTGATTTGAATTCGGGAACAAATTAAGCAAATATGAGGGTGGGTGGGGTTTTTTATTTGTTATTGTTGTGTAAACTGTCTATACCTTGTATTGCTTAACTTCAGATTCAATTGATATCACTATTGCTGATGGCAATGCTTATTGTGTGATGAATGATGAATGGAAAAACTGAATATTGAAAAAAATCAAAATAAAAAGTTTTCGCGAAAAAAAAAAAAAAATGGAAGTCAATGAGCGCTGGATCTGTTTATACCAAATCATGCAGGATCCGGTAAAACTGGATCCAGTCGGTCTCACTGGAAGGTAGATAGATAGAAAGTAAGATATGTAGAGCTCACCAGTCTTTCTGCTCTCCCTCTGCTTGCTTCTGGGGAATATTCACTGCGCTGAACTGCAACGACCAATCTCAGGAGCTCATTCGCCGTGAGAGCGGCTGTGATTGGCTGTTGCACTCAGACGTGCGCCCCCACAATATGTACTGGTGTCTGCGTTTGATTGCCATACACATTAGTATATGTGTGTCTGTGCTGAGAATGATAAATATGGGGGACACCTAGGCATTTTTTATATTGTTTATTTATTTTACAGACTATGATGACAGGTTGGTTGCCATACACTAATGTATATGGCAACCAAGCAAGTGCAAAAGACAATCACAGACGCTGGCACAGAGAGTGAGCATCTGTGATTTGCCGTTGCAGTTCAGTGCAGTGAATATTCATAAAGATTAATGGGCGGCTCCAGAAGCAAGCAGCAGGAGACTGGTAAGCTCTATCTATATCTGTCTGTATATCTATCTTTTGGAGGATCCTCAAGAGGATCCGGAAAAAAACAGACATAAACCTGATGCAGCTTGATATGACGATATGGTATTATTCTGGATCCAGCTAATTGATCCATTATAATATCTGTGTGGTCATCACCGGCTGCATCAGGTTTTACAATTCTAAAACTGATGCGGTCAAATGCAGTTGGATGTGGTTTTCACCAGATGCAAAAAAACGCATATGTGAAATTGTCCTAAGCGTTCTCATATATCTTTATACTAAAGGTACCGTAACATGCGGCAATATTGCTTGCAATTTCACTGGCAATTTGCTGGTTGCAGTGAAATCATTGACACATTATTCCATTTGTACACAACAACAAAATAGAACAATGTGTCCATGATTTCACTGCAACCAACAAATTGCCAGTGAAATTGCAAGCAATATTGCCGCATGTGACGGTACCTTAAGGCTGCTTTCACATCAGCGTTTTTTTTAAATCGCGGCAGATCCAGTGAAAAAAACGCACCTGCCGCGACTACCGCATAACAGCTGCACTTGCGGCACACTTGCGGCCCACTTGTGGCAAACCCCATACAATGTATATGCAGGCTTGTGGCAGGTGTGGCAAGTGCGGTTTTGGAACTTGCGGCAGGTGCGGCCGCGAAAACAACCACGGTCAGCCGCGTTTTTTTCACGGCCGCACCTGCAACAAGTGCCAAAACCGCACTTGCCGCACCTGCCGCAAGCCCGCATATACATTGTATGGGGTTTGCCGCAAGTGTGCCGCAAGTGCAGCCGGTATGCGGTAATCGCGGCAGTTGCGTTTTTTTCACCGCAACTGCCGTGATTTAAAAAAAATGCTGATGTGAAAGTACCCTAAGTTTCATCTACCCATGCAGTGGCTAAATGGAATTTATATTAAAATTTCATTAATGTTTCCAAAGAGAACAGCATTGCCAGACTTCTTGATTTTTTTTCTTCCATCTCTACATTGTTGCAATGAGCCATCAAACTATTCTAGTCCAATGTGACGAATCATAGATGGCAGGGTGGATTTGATTTAAATCTAACTGATTTAGCCCCTTATCCCCATTAATTTATGTCATCATAATGGAACATCTCGCAAATGCAATTAGGCAAAACCCTGACATTAAAGGCCTAACCTGGAATTCTCACTCTTATAAGGCGGCGCTATTTGCGGATGACCTGCTCTTATGTGTTACCCAACCTAGGACTTCTTTCCCCGCTTTAATGAAAGTATTTGATGAATTCGGTAAATTAAGTAACTTTAAGGTGAATATAGCTAAAACAGAGGCCATGGATGTATCCCTCCCGGTTAACGAAAAATCACATCTGATGGAATATTTTCCATTCAGATGGAAGTCGGAGGCACTAAAATATTTAGGAATCAGTGTCCCCAAAGACCCGAGTAGATGGTACGACTTAAATTATCTCCCACTTCTAAGGAAAACGACTAATGATTTACAGAAATATGACAAAAGAAACATCTCATGGTTTGGTCGCATCAATGCGATAAAGATGGACATACTACCGAGATTTCTGTTCTTGTTCCAAACGGTCCCGTTAGATGTTCCATCTAGTTTCTTCAATAGCTTAAAAACTCTTCTTATTAGGTTTGTCTGGGGAGGACGCAGACCGCGGATAGGTATTAAAAACCTTTATAGACATAAACTCCAGGGGGAGCTGGATTACCTAATTTTAAAATGTACCATAGGGCGGCTGTGCTGGTAAGAATGTTTGACTGGCAGTTCCATCACACCACAAAACAATGGGTAACTTTAGAACAGGGCGACTTAGATACACCCCTTAGATACTTACCCTGGTTACTATCTTCTGATAGACCCAAGATAGATCCTGAAGATCACTCCATCATAATGACTTTAAAAATATGGGACCTTGAGGTTAGAAAGGGGTTACTAGCCAAAAAACTTGGACCTCTGACACCACTCTTCAAAAATCCACTGTTCCCCCCGGCATTGCAAAAGACTTCATTTTTAAAATGGAAGGTGGAGGATGAGCCTAGAATGTACCAAATATCTGGGGGAGGAGGACTGGTGCCTGCTAGGACCCCTATGGGACCTGGTAATGAGGGATCTTGGATAGAACATGTCCAATTACAATCATTCATGGATAAATTTAAACGAGAAGGTAACTTCTCTGCGGTGCGAACCCATTTTGAGAAAACGTACAACCAGGAAAGTCCCCCTACACATCTAGTTTCCTTCATTTATTCAGAATTAAATCATAAAGACCCAGAGGATAGACCCAGATATTTTGATAAATGGGAAATCGAGCTGGGTGGGGAGTTGACGGGAGAGGACTGGACTAAAGCTTGTCTGTTCACCCATAAATTATCAATGGCATGTTTGGCACAAGAGAGGAACTTTAAAATTCTCTCGAGATGGTACCAATGTCCGGTGAACTTACACGCGGCCTTCCCCTCAACCCCCGACAGTTGCTGGAGGTGCAGTTCCTCTAGAGGGTCAATGCTACACATATGGTGGGATTGTAACAATATTAAACCATTCTGGGACTCTGTTTTTAAGTTCTACAAGGCTATGAGTGGAAATGACATAGCGGTGACCCCGGAATTGGCCTTACTCTCTGTCCTTCCGGGATCTATTAAATCTCAGAAAGGTGATTTACTCCGATTCTTTTTGGCGGCAGCCAGAGCGGTAATTCCAAGGCATTGGAAGACATCCCATACACCAACTTTGACAGAGTGGTTGGAGGAAATGGGTAGAATTCACAGAATGGAGGAGCTGACGGCGGAAGTCACCGATGCTAGGGACAGATACTTAAAGATATGGAGCTCATGGGTCATGTTCCTGGATACGCCTAATTGTAGAGACTTGTTCCCCAATGAGGTGATAGACTAGATTACTAAGCGATTGGAGGACCTCGGATCTCAATGAGAGACGTGGAGACATGGAAGTGGGGGAGCCTTTCCCTCTTCTCAATACACTTATCTCTACTCTCTCAGATTGTTAACCTATCTTCTCTCTTTTCCTTTACTTTTTACTCCCTTCCACTTACTCTTTTCTTACTCTTTCTCCTTACTACCGTATATTTCTTCAGAACAAGCCCCTTGAACAGAGGGCTAACTATATGGTAGATGAGAACCAACAATACATTAAAGGACATTCTCCCTTATTCTGATTTCACCGGATAGTTCTCTAACATGTATAAACTGGTGAATTATACTTTAAGAATCTAAATGATTACAGTTGCTTTATTAGTATATGACGGAAAATAATTCTTTTTCTTCTCATATGGTTATTTACATTGTTATGTGTTTTTTTTTAGAAGATCTCTTGCAGGTTTGAAATTATAAGTTACCAGTCTAGTTATAAATGGACGGTGTTTAAATTGACCTGATGACAATGAATCACACTGTATTGCTGTTTTGAGGAGATATGTTGTCTCCATTGTATGTACCCTTTGCTATTTTTGTCCCCTACCCCCTTTCCTGTTTCAATAAAAATAGATTGAACATAAATCTAACTGATTTAAATCACGATTTAAATCACTAGTCCGTAAGGCTTGATTTAAATCAGTGATTTAAATCAAAGTTTCTACCTAAACTAGTTCTTGCTACTTTAACATGCAAGTAGATGAAGATTTTTAGGATCACTTTTTATATTACTTTTTTCTCCCCAGTTTAATGGGTTAATCATTCATATTTGGACACCACTGTTCTGTTGTACTTAGGAAGGAGAAAAATAAGCCTGACCTTAATAACAATTTAAATAGATTTATTCAACTGAAACAATAACAACATTACAGCATAAGTTATTTGCTTAAACAAACATCCATGTTTGTTAACTAATTTGGCTAAACAAAATATATATATATTTTAAGAAACTTAGACTGTCAGCCCAGCCGACACATGAAAAACTTAAATACTACTGTCCCTGCTGTCCTCTGTAGCTCACTTGTCATCTTCATCATCATCTTCTTTGTTCCTATTCATAATCTGGAAAAGAAAAACAAGCTTTCCTATTGGGTCCCAACCGATTTCTCAATTTAGAATGAATGAGTCCAAAGGAAGAGAATATTCTTTCAACGCCTGCAGAAGAAGCTACTGCTGTTAAAAGTGAAATCATTACTTGAACAGTCTCTAAATCCAAGCGCTTAAGTGACTTCCACCAGTTTACTGGTGTGACCTTCCTTAAAATATCTTCAGCAAACATATATTTCTTGAATGGTTCCCCCTTAGCTCTGAAGTTTATTATAGTTGGCATTAAAGATGGATGATTGCTGGATACCCATGTCATAGCTAACTCCTCTTCCTCAGCACTTAGGTTTTGACCCTGATATTGGATATTGACAATATTTGCCAAAAAATGAGCTGGAGTCAGTGCTTGTCCCATTCGTTTGTTTACTGCTTGTAATTTAATTCTGTCCATGTGTAGTTCTGTTTTTAAGTGTTCACTCAGTTCCTTCCAAATTTCAACAGCATCCGCAATAAAACAGCTATTTTTCTGTATTTTGTTTAAAGCTTGAGAGATGGGTTTCAGGAAGCTCAGCATATGTTCAACATTTCTCTTAAGCCCAATGTTGAGGATTTTGGCCGTGACAGTGCCATCTATTTTATCTCGATTTTCTTCACAAAGTGTCATCAGAATAGGCTAGTTTTTGATATACTGCTCAAAACAGTCCACCACAGAGTTCCATCTAACATCTTGTGGGAGCATTAGCTTGGTTCCACCCATCCTTTTTAGAGCTGCTGCAGCAAAATGATTATTACGGAAGTATTTAGCAATTTCAACAACATTAGCCTTTATTTCTGGAACACTTAAGTCTTTGGCTAAGAGGTGCAGCAAATGAGCACTGCAACCATATGTTATTAGCAGCTTTGTATTCCCTCCCTGCTCTTCTAAATCTCTTCTCATCTTGGATACGTTTGCAGCATTGTCAGTGACCAAACTGCGTACTAGACATTTGAATTTTTGTTCACATGTCGTTATAGCTTTTACTGCCACTTCTTGTAAGTATTCTGCTGTGTGTACATTTCCTGACGTATCAGTTGTTTGTGCAAGGAAGACTTTACTTTCTTCTGTTGTTATACAAGCACATACAATAGGATCATTGTGGACATTACTCCACCCATCAATTCTTAGGTTAACAATTTTACCCTCCAGAGCTGTTGCACATTGCTCCATTTCTCTGTCATACACTTGATCCAGCAGTTTCCCTGCAACATCAGCTCTGCTGGGTGGACTGTATCCTGGTCTCAGTGACTGAACCATATTAATGAAATGTGGGTTCTCAGTCAGACGGAAAGAAGAGTTTGTTGCATAAATAAACTGGGCAATTTTTTCATCAATCAACTCTTTTTCTAATCTGCTAGTTCTTATCACAAACCTATCTATGGTGGTTCCAGGAGGTAAAGGTTTTTTCTTCCTTTTAGGTGATGGTGATATGTGGCTGTGGGTGTCTGATGATGATCATGCTGCTGCTAATGAAGCACTATCCTGGATGGATAACTCTGAAACTGTAGAACAGGATGATGGTGATCTTGGAGGTGGATAGTTTCCAGAATCCATGAATTCCCCCAAACAAAAAAAGTCAATGCTGTTATTTTATTGTATATTATACAATTTCTGCTTATTGTACACAACACATCACTGCCCCTGCCCCAAAAGGAATATTTGTTTTTCTTCATAACTGTACCAAATGACAGTAACATGCAGTAATAATAAGAAATATAATTTTTCTCACACATGACAGTTCAGTCTTTAGAAATAGGATTCAATAAAAATGTTTACCAACCTGAAGATCCTGCCTGTTCAGAAGTGTTTCTTTGGTCATCTTCATCACCGCACTTCTCGTGATGTTGCCTCATTCGCGCCACCAGGCCTTGCATCTCTTTGTTGCATCGTTTGCATTTTGCACGCATGCCTGCCTTACCGATAGGCGAAGGAGCTTCATTAAAATATTCCCAAACTGGGTCTCTTTTATGGCCTGCTGCCATTATAAGGAAAGAATGTAATAAACCTCAGATCGTACACACAAACAGATCCAGACTTGTCTGTCTGTGGCTATGCTGCAGTATTGTGCTCAAAGTTTCACTTTCATTTTCTTGTCTGCTTGCCCTTCCTCCTCCTCACACTTAGATTCACATTCTTCTTGTGTTGTGCAGATCTATTCCACTCCAAACAATCAGAAACATATTGTCTAACTTCTTGGACTTGGCACTGAAGGGGTTGATTCTGTATTCATAGGTTTGTAGAACAATAGGATTAAGGTCTTTTTCTCAACTCTGTTCATGTTGTAACATTTTTGCCGTGAAGAAGAGGCTGGGACCTCTGCGGAGTCAAATTCAGTTTTTAGAACTGTATAAGTAAAGCGAGCGTCTGTGATAATATAGGAGAGAAACTGCCCACTAATCCTACAGAAACCTGTGGAAGAGCATGGCATTGTGAATGTTACACATATACAGCCTTTATTCTACTGAGTTAAACAACTCAGCTTTATCTCATGATGGAAGAACCTTTGGATGGTAAAATATTTTCCTCAAAAAGCAGTTTATTGAAAAAAATTCGATTTAAATAAAAAAATCCGATTTAAATAAAAAAAAATCCGATTTTTTTTTTTTTTTTAATAAAAACATTGATTTTTATCCACCCTGATAGATGGTATGGTCACCCTTGAATTTTTTAATATATTGTTACAATGGTTGGTTCCTCTTAAAACAGCTTGATTGATAAGTATAGTCATCAAGCATGGGAGGGAGCTTGTTAGGCTAGCTTCACACCACAGCTTTGGGCTTTCAGGGTGGATCCTGTTTTTTTGCAGGATCCACTGGACAGAACCTGACAGCACAGGATGAGCACAAAGTATGGCCAAATATGCCCTCCAATCCTGTTTTTTACAAGATTCGTTTTCTGCTGCTGTCCATGGTGCTGATCTGTCAGCCTATGTATGCAGTGCTGCTCTCCATAGTGCTGAACAATCAGCCCACTACGATGGTCTGATAGGGAATTTGTAACTTTCTATCTTTTTCTGAGCTCCTTTCAGCTTATTTATGATCACAGACCACATCAATGTTGAGTGTGCAGGGAAACAAGCAGACATTGCAATTTTTTTCAAGAAAACTAATTGCTAAATGATTTTTAATCTCAAATACATGCATGTAATAAAAACATAAAATTCCCCAAGGCCCTATTTATATGCCACTGTCAGCAATTTGACATTGGCATTTAAATAGTTAAGTAGCAGCGACCGCTACTAATACTGATTGTTACTGTTGCAGTCAGGAGGGGCGCTGTTTGCATGGAGCGGGGCGGCGCTGACCACAATCTGCATACACTTATATGACACAAACAAGAAATTAGCATATGGCGCGGGACAGAATGAAACTCGTTTTCTGAGATATGCAGGGGGACATCTGGAGATATAACTGGGTTACAGGAACCCCAATTGCATCATGATGACAGTGGTGGGCAGGTTTAGAACCCCCCCCCCCCAAAACTGGTGACAGGCTTACTTTAAAGGGATCCTGTCACCTCCAAAATGCCTCCTAAGCTATCAAAACATGTCCCTGCAGCATCCCATCACTAATCTCACACTCCTTTTGTCTCCTAAAAGCATCCTGTGAAAGTGCATAAAAACGTTTTTATACTCACTCATTAGTGATTATAATTAGCAGGGGCAATATTCTTTCGTCACCAGGGCGGGCTGTTTTGCAGCTCCCGGATCCAGGCTCTCTGTGTCTGTGCTGCTGTGATGTGGAGCTGAAGGCAGGACTAATGATTTGCATTCTGTGAGTGATAGAGAGGGGGGAGGGCAATGCCTGCACAAGCAGAACACACAGACAGAGAGAGGGTAGATCCTGGAGCCTGCAAAACAGCCCGCCCTGGTGACTAAAGAATATAGCCCCTGCTAATTATAATCACTAATGAGTAAGTATTAAAACGTTTTTATGCACTTTCACAGGATGCTTTTAGGAGACAAAAGAAGTGTGAGATTAATGATAGGATGCTGCAGGGATATGTTTTGCTAGCTTAGGAGGCGTTCTGGAGGTGACAGGATCCCTTTAAGGTAAATACAGTAGATACCTATGTGCTAACTGGGTTTTAAGAAAAGCAAAACCAAGATAGTACATTGGATGGAAGTGCTATAACTAGTTTATTTCTTCATTAGCATTTATTTTGTTATCAAATTATGGTTTAGTTTGTATAATATTAATGCTGCAGACATTTTACTAGCATGTATTTCAGTTACTTTTGTTGAGGTTTTAATGATTGGATAGAAAAGCAGATTTAGTGATGGAGACAGCATTGATATACTTAATTGCTTCACTGAACCGGAAATCTGACCAGACAGCAAATGTATCTTGACAAATCTGTCAGAAAATATACAGTTAACTAATCCCATATACTGAGCCTTCAAATCTGTGACTAAATCAATTGTGACTGTATTATTGCCAACTGGACTGTTCTTTATGTGTAGGTTTAGTTTTCTGCAGAAAAAGATTTTGACTTTTTAGTTTACAACACTAGCCATTAAAGTGAAGGTCCAACTAGCACACATTCATTAGCATCTTTGTAATATATTAGATCTGCCAATGTTGTGCAGTTTTTACTGTATGTAATGTAGACCAAAATCTGCTTCTGTTGATGAATTGGCTTTATTTATCATTTCTTATATATGCATGTTAATATTTAGATATTCTTATACGAGCATCCTGTTATAATGAACCCTGATTCACTGGACATTGACTCAAGCCATACTAAGATCTGCCAACAGTATATGATTGTTTGCAAAATTCTTACCTTTTGACTAAAAGCAAACTCTGAAGAGGAGGGAGACGGAGGAAGGTCAGCCATCAGACCTTCCTGTTCCTTCCATGGTTTTAACAGGTTGATATGGTATATCTGCTCTGGTTTCTTCCTTCCCGGTTGAATACTTTATAGTTGACAACCCAGACATTTTCCCGGATTTCATACGGACCCTGCCACTTAGCTAGAAACTTGCTTTCCGCTGTGGGGACCAACACCAATACCCGATCCCCTGGGTTAAAGGACTGTACCGTAGCCTGTCTATTGTACCTGGCACTTTGAGCTGCCTGCGCGTCCTGCAAATGCTCTTTCACTATTGGCATGACCGTGGCCATTCGGTTCTGCATCCCCAAAATGTGTTCAATCACGCTTTTATGGGAGGTTGGTTCCTGCTCCCATGTTTCCTTAGCCAGGTCCAACAATCCCCAGGGATGTCGCCTGTACAACAACTCGAATGGCGAAAACCCCGTGGATGATTGGGATACCTCCCGGACTGCAAACATGAGATACGGGAGCAACATATCCCAGTCCTTCCCATCTTTGGAGACTACCCTTTTTAACATGGATTTCAGGGTTTTATTGATCCATTCCACCAACCCGTCCGTTTGAAGATGGTAAACCGACGTACGCAACTGCTTAATCTGGAGTAGTCTGCACAGCTCCTTAGTGACTTTGGACATGCATGGGATCCCCTGATCCGTAAGGATCTCCTTGGGCAACCCCACCCTACAGAACACTGCAAACACCCGAGCAATAAGCTTAGCTGCAGTATGTCTGATGGGTATCGCCTCGGGGTAACGGGTGGCATAATCAACTATCTCTAGGATGTGTTGGTGTCCTCGGGCAGACTTTACTATGGATCACACCAGATCCATGGCTATCCGCTCAAAAGGAATTTCTATAATGGGCAAAGGGACCAAAGGACTGCGGAAATGAGCCAGGGGTGCGGTGAGTTGACACTCCGGGCAGGTTTTGCAGTACTTTTTCACCTCCTCGTGGACCCCGGGCCGATAAAACCGTTGCAACAGCCGCTCCTGCATTTTCTTAGCCGCTAGGTGGCCACTCATTAGGTGTTTATGAGCCAAGTCGAGGACCCGCCGGCGATACGGCTATGGTACCAACAACTGCTCCACGACATCCCCCGGTATATTATCCACTTTGGAAGAGCAAATCCTGCTTGAGGGCGAAATGGGGGTATCGCACCTCGGCACCTGGCACCTGTGCCACCCCATCAATTTCGATCACCCGACTCTGGGCGTGTACTAACGTAGGATCTTGGAGTTGGGCCGTCCTGAAAGTACCTGGAGATGCCTCCAACTCCGGGATTGGCTCATCTATGCCGAGCTCGCCTGCCAATACCTCTAGGGACGACCTATCGGGGTCACACTCTGTCCCATCCGTGGTGACCCCTACGGCAGACGTCCCAGACTCCAGATCGTCAGGCTCAGGCCCCGGACCGTCCTTGACCCGAGGGGTCTTTTAGGGTCCCTTGTAGAGAGTGCAGAAAAAAGGCAGATCCCTCCCCAGGATTACGTCATAGGGAAGGCTGGTCATCAGTCCCACTTCATGCTGTACCTATCCGCACGGAGCCGTAATGGTGAACACCCCCGTAGGGTAGTCTCGGAGGTCCCCATGTATACATACCACCCCCATGGTACTCCCGGTGTCCTTCACCCCAGTGACTAGAGCTGACCGCACGAGGGTCACTGAGCTCCCCGAATCCAACAAGCCTGTCACCTGTTAACCAGTACTTGGCATAAGTGCATATCAGACCCCGGAGTAATAAGGCCGCCTGTACACACCGACTGAGCATACATGGACCCCCGCCGAGGATACCCGCAGTCCATGGGCTCCGTGGTGATGGACACTGGGCTCCTATATGTCCCACCCGCTGGCACCGCCAACATCTGGTGGGGAAAGTAACTCCCTTGACGGGTTGTCTTTTAGGGTACAGGGCTTTTCGGACCCCTGGAGCGGCGGGAGAGGGCTCCTGCGTGACGAGGGCGGAATCCTGCACAGGTTCCAGCGGGGGGTCCTTGGCTTGGGGTTTGGAGGAGGCCGACCGACGGGCGGCACGCAAAGTCCCAGTGTCCTGTATCAAGTCCTGCGTAGCCACATGTCACTCCACCAGGCACACTAATTGATCCAGGGTACTCGGGTCACCTTGTCCCACCCACCTTTGTATAGGAACAGGAAGAGTGCGCACGAAGCGGTCGACGACCACCCTCTCCATCATTTGCTCAGGACTCAGAGTCTAAGGCTGCAACCACTTTTTCACTAAATTCAATAAATCGTAAGCCTGGGAGCGTACGGGTTTGGCTTCCTCAAAGAACCACTGGTTTACCCGCTGAGCTCGTACGTATGTATTCACCCCCAACCGAGCAAGGATTTCACCCTTCAAGGCCCCGTAATCAAGGGCGCCCTCAGTACAGAGATCCAGATACGCTTTTTGGGGCTCACCTGTCAGATAGGACGCCAATACTTCGGCCCACTTCTCCCTCTCGGCTACCTGCTCAAACACAATCAGGAAAGCTTCCACATCATCTCCCGGGGTCATCTTTTGCAACGCTCACCTTACCGCTGTCTTGATGCTGTTCTCCTCGCCTGGTCCCGGAGATGAATCCGCTGGCCTGGCCCAGAACTCCGCGGTCAGGAGGTCCAGTTGTGGGATCTTGAGCTGATTCGTCTCCTGTTGGGTGGCATGCTGCTCCTGGTGCATCTGTTGCTGCTGCTGGTACAGTTGTTGCTGCTGTTGTGGCATTTGTTGCTGCTGCTGGGCCTGCTGGAGCATTTGTTGCTGCTGCTGGGCCTGCTGGTGCTTTTGTTGCTGCTGCTGAGCCTGCACCAGGTGCTTGAGCAGGTCTTCCATGCTGCCTGCGGGTTTGTACTGAAGCTTGGCTGCTCGAATCAGGGACATGTACTACTGGGTATGTACGATTAGGTTTCACCAGGTTATTGCCACTAGTGACCGGGTTGCCTCACCTCACTGGGCTGCCATGCCCGCATTCTCCACCATATGTGAGGTAGCGACGTTGGTTGGCACAACAGAAGGCAGGGACACACAGCACACCGTTTAATGGCACAGGTCAGGTTATTCACAGAGCTCCTGGTTACACTTCATACAGTCCAAAATATAACCAATAGAGACACACCGTCCCTTCTCATGGGTTCTCCTTTGGCTAGGCTGTGTTAACTCAGCACATGGCCTCTGCTCTCTCTTTACCAGCCGGAGCTTCACTCAGAAAGCGCCTCCACAGAAGAGACACACCCTGTATTCCAGCCTAGCTTTTTAACCCCGTGCCTACCTCTGGGGAATCCTCCAAGAACCCGGAGTGCAGTGCTTCCTATACGTAGAGGGAGCACAACCTGGGAGACACATACCGGCCGTCATAGATCACCCCGGTCACTGTCTCACACCGTGGACAGCATTTACTGGCACATTCAACCTCTGCTGGTGACAAAGCCGCAGAGTATGAATGTGCTGGTTTCCCGGTACAGTAATCAATCATCTTGCACCACTGTGTCAGCGGTGCAAGATGATTATTAAACACCCACCTGCTGGGCACCTCTTTCTAATTTTCGGGGTTAAACTGCATATGCAGAATCTGTGCGGCATATCAGCACAGTTGCTGCATATGCGACTATTAACCCCGTGAATGAAGGGTTAATGTATTTTTTATATGATGACAACATGTCTCCAGGGAGCAGTATGGTACGCAATTAGCGTAAGTACCTTGCTGGGCAGCGTCCTAAATAATGAGCTGTCCCGGGTACTTATGCTAATTGCGTACTGTACCCGCCGCTCTCCATGGTGCTGAAGACTTAATCATCTGCACAATGGCCAGCGCACCAAAGTTTCAATGTGCGCTGACCATTGTGCAGATGATTAAGCCTTCAGCACCATGGAGAGCGGCGGATACAGTACGCAATTAGCGTAAGTACCTGAGACGGCTCCTTATTTAGGATGCTGCCCAGCAATGTACTTACGTTAATTGCGTACCATACCGCTCGCAGCTCACTGACAGGAGCCGCCAGCTTTTATGAATGAATTGGAAAAGCCGACAAATACTGGCTGGCCAGAAATATAGGGATTAACCCCTGAACTGCAAATGAATTAAGACAGCATGTCTCTAAGGAGTGTGGACACTCCCTGGAGACATTTTGCCAACATATAAAAAACACATTAATCCTTGATTCATGGGATTAATAGCCGCATATGCAGCACCTGTGCCGATATGCAGCACAGATGCTGTATATGCAGTTTAACCCCGAAAATTAGAAAGAGGTGCCTAGCAGCTGGGTGTTTAATATTCATCTTGCACCGCTGACACAGCGGTGCAAGATGATTGATTACTGTACCATGATAGTGGTAATTTTAAACTCGCCAGCTTTGACAGCCAGCGAGTTTGAAGCGATTTTGCCAGCACACTCGTGCGAATATCACACAGTGTGCTGTAAGGGGGTGAGATTTTCTCATAGACTTCCATTGCCCTCACGCACGTAAGAATCGCGTACAGTCACAGCATGCTGCGACTGCTCTTGCTTCTGACTCGCAATGCAAGTTAAGTGCGGGGAACTCGCAACAGTCTGCCTTGCCTGATAGGGCAATACTGGTCCGAGTGCAATGCGAGTTTCCCTCGCATTGCACTCGCACGAGTCCCTCGCATTGCACTCACGCGAGTCCCTCGCACAGTGTTCCTTCAGCCTAACATGGAAACTAGAAAGTGCACAATAATGGTTTTACATGTTTTTAAAAGGGCTGCCCAGGCCCTATACAAGGGTATTATTAGTATCATACTGAAAAATGACCTGACAGTGTCCCTTTAATGCATCTATATTGACAGAAAAATAAAAAAAACTAAACTGGCTTTTGGAAGAACAGGAGTAAAAAATGGAAAATCACCTGTGGTTAAAAGGTTAATAAAGATGCAGGTTTTCTTAATCTATAATTCTGACAGTGTCATACAAGGGGAAAAATGAAAATGCCCAGAGACGTTTACTGCTGCAACTTGGCTCAGCGCTTTTTCCTGAGCTAAAGTTTTTCTTGTGTGACCATGCTGAGAACTCCGCAGCTACCGTACCATGTCACTTTCTGCTATTGGGGCACCAGAGTACAGAAGGGCCGAGCATATTGCCTTTAGAGTCAACCTAAGCAGAGTAACAAGATCACTTTTAAAATGAAGGTGCTCAAGTAGGATCCAATCTAGTATGTAGTTAATTTAATTACGATCAACTTGGCACTCAGGAAAGATAAAGCAAAATGTTTTCAAGTTCTTTAGCAATCTAAAAATTGCACAAATGCACTGACGTGTCATTCTGGACTCATCATTGTGTGGACTGCAGTGATTGATGGTTTCAGAACATGAGAATAGTGCTGAGTATCACAAGCGCTTCCATACTCAGTACCAGCGGTAGATGCCAAGATGATAGTCAGCGCTATCCTCATATTCTGAATTCCCTCACTCACTGCTGTCCGCACACTGATAAATGTCTGAGCCCAGACCGAAACGTATGTGCATTTGTGCAATTTTTCAATTGCTAGAGAAATGAAAATCATTTTGCTTCATCTTGCTGAGTGCCAAGTTGATTACAATTAACTTTAAAGGTAATCTGTCATATATCAGAAAACATGCTATTTAACCTACAGAAATGCGGTTATTTGTAGTTTAATAGTATTCTAAAACTACTGATTGCTACACTTGAAGCCCAGCTACTGAGCAGAAATGAGCTTTATTCATACTGGCAGCCTATAGTATACAGTATATAGTGAGCGGCGTCTGTAACCACGTCCTGAACTGACTGACAGCCTGGTTTGCGGTGTATCATTACAGAGTTGGCTGTAAGTCTGTGGTGGGGAATGATTACAGCCGTCGTTCACCATGTACTGAGCAATAACGGAAACTGCTACTGCTGTGCTTCTGTGACTGAAAGCCTGTTGCTGCCAGGAGAAATGAGGTTCCTTTCCTCCCGGTAGCCAGGCTTTCAGTGCACCAACCAGGCAGTTTTACAACACTATTAACCTTGAAGAGAACCTGGCACCCCCCCCCAGTGCTTCCAAAGTGAAAACATCACCTTCAGCGGCGTGTATGCTGTATTCTGTGAAGGTGTGTACAATGTCCCTAACCCGCCCCTCCCCCCCCGTACCCCGAAGGAAACACTTTCTAAAGCTTCCCGCCCTGTGTTTAAATTGATAGTTAAGCAGTCCGATGGGCCTTATCTTTACTTGCTCCCTAGCATGAGATCGCTTTAATACATGCTTGTACTTTATCAATTATTTGATCAGGGGTATTTGAATTAGAAAGTTAAAAAGCTCCACTAGGGAGTGGTTGTCAGATAAGGGTAAGAAGCGGCATAGTATATTCATACTGGTGGCTAACCATGATGTAACAATAGGTACATTCCTGGGTATTGTATGCCGTTTTCAATTACTGACGTAATGGGACAGTGATTTGTCCTGGAGAATGTTGTAGATTTTCCTTTTAGTAATTTACTGCTGTTTTTCTGCTGATTTCTGTTGCTTTATGTATTTTTAGTAACCAAAAAATGTTTTAAGGTTACGTCCTTACGTTATTTATGGTTGCAATTATACTAAAATTCTAATGAAAATTTTGCCCCAGGGACATATTAATATATTAGCTGTACTACCCGGCTATGCCCGGGTTAATAAATAACTGATGTTAGCTATAACAAAATAGAATTTGAATATGTCATATTAATGACCTGTAAGAAAATAGAAGCTGAGCTGTGATTGGTTGCTATAGGCAGCCTAATAAATCTCCAGCCAACACGAAACCCACCCCCTGGTCGGGCAGTATATGTTACCTCACACATACACATAATAGACAGCTCATGTCACTGACATCTGCCTTAATTCCCTATATGGCACATGTGTTGCACATTGGCTGTTTTTAATCAGATGTTTATTTTTGGAAATTAAAGATAGCACATGTATGAGGCGAGTTGTGTGAGGTGATTTGTGCACATCTGTGTCTGTCTGTGGTGTGTGTGTCCCTGGTGTGTCTGTGTGGTGTGTGTGCAGGGGCTGGCTTGCACATTTTGGCCTGGGGGCAATGACTAAGCGTGAAGTTGTGACAGCCTTTCTTTGGCCCGATTATCTCTGGCTGCTACATTAAAGTAGCACAGGTAACATTTGCAGCTATAGGAGTAATCTGCAGATAAATAGCATTTTAAACTTGGTTAGCTGACTTATATCAAAAGTGTTCAGTGAGAAAATTACATTTTATTCCCCTTGTATGTTCTATAATATGTGTCCTCATCACACTCCCCCACCTCAGCATTCTGTTCTTTCCTTGCTGCGCCGTCACACTATCCTCTCATGCAGTCCCCTCTTTTCTACCCCTATGATGTCTCCTCGCATAGTTGCTCATTCACGCTCCTTATTATCTCCATATATGCAGACAGTGCCCCCTGCCCACCACCCAGATATGACCCTGACATACACACTTTAAAAAAAAAAAAAAATACATACAATTATATATATGCAGATATGCATGCACACATTACACAGACCTGTACACATGCAGCACAAAGACATGGAGACAAGCACACATACACATACAGGAATGCACATACACATACAGGCATGCACATACACATACAAGCAAACACACATACAGGCATGCAAATATACATACAGGCAAACACACATACATGCATAACCAAGAAAAAAAAAGGAAAGAAAGTAGTTAAAGAGATGCGCACACCAGATTATAGAGTACCGTATATACTCGCGTATAAGCCGAGTTTTTCAGCCCAAAAATTGGGCTGAAAAGTCTCCCCTCGGCTTATACGCGAGTATATACGGGACCCCCTCACTGTTTGGCGCCCCCACCTCAGGAAGGCCCCCCCCCCGCATGAAGCGCTGCGCTCATACATTACCAGCCTATCAGCTGTCATCCTCCGGTGGCGGCTCCCGGCTCCGGCTTCCATCTTCATCTGTGTCTTCCTGCATGTCACATGACCGGCCGGCGTCGCGATGACGTCATCGCGATGAGCCTCGGCCACAAAGCAGGAAGACACAGATGAAGATGGATGCCGGAGCCGGGAGCCGCGATCCGCCACCGGAGGATGACAGCTGATAGGCTGGTAATGTATGAGCGCAGCGCTGCATGCAGGGGGGGGCCTTCCTGAGGTGGGGGCGCCAAACAGTGAGGGGGGCCTGGAGCTGCTGTGTTCTACCCCTGGAGCTGCTGTGTACTACCCCTGGGGCTGCTGTGTACACCCCTGGGGCTGCTGTATATACCCCTGGGGCTGCTGTGTACTACCCCTGGGGCTGCTGTATGTACCCCTGGGGCTGCTGTGTATACCCCTGGGGCTGCTGTGTATACCCCTGGGGCTGCTGTGTACTACCCCTGGGGCTGCTGTATATACCCCTGGGGCTGCTGTGTACTACCCCTGGGGCTACTGTGTACTACCCCTGGGGCTGCTGTATATACCCCTGGGGCTGCTGTGTACACCCCTGGGGCTGCTGTGTACACCCCTGGGGCTGCTGTGTACACCCCTGGGGCTGCTGTGTACACCCCTGTGGCTGCTGTGTATACCCCTGGGGCTGCTGTGTACACAACTGGGGCTGCTGTGTATACCCCTGGGGCTGCTGTGTATACCCCTGGGGCTGCTGTGTATACCCCTGGGGCTGCTGTGTACACCCCTGGGGCTGCTGTGTACACCCCTGGGGCTGCTGTGTATACCCCTGGGGCTGCTGTGTACTACCTAAGGGCTGCTGTATACCACTGGGGCTGCTGTATATACTGCTGGGGCCTGCATACCACTGGGGAGGCTGCTGTATACTACCACTGGGGGGGCCTATATACCACACTGCTGGGGGCTGTATACCTGTGCTGGGGTCCACCCTCGGCTTATACACGAGTCAATAGGTTTTCCCAGGTTTTGGGGGCAAAAGTAGGGGGGTCGGCTTATACACGGGTCGGCTTATACACGAGTATATACGGTAGATTTCTAAAAAAAAACAACAAACTTTACTATATACTAAAGGGACATATAAAAACAATTAAAAACATAATATGACGACAATAAGCAACTGCAGAAAGAGCCCTCCTAGCATAAATATACGGTACTAATCACAGGACAATACAATAAAGCAGCAGCATTGATAGGTGGCAGATCAATTAGTGCTCATAGAATTCTATGGAAAGTCAAGTGCCCTGCCCATTTATTGGTTTTTTTTGGTCATTTTTATAGTTCTGTCTTGACTTTCCATAGAATTCTATGAGCACTCACTGCTCTGCCACCTGATTATAAGACGCACCCCCAAATTTGGTGAAGGAAAAGAGAAAAAAGTAATTTTTAATGTTAAATGGGGTCTGACTTATAATGCCAGGGTCCATCTAGCAAATCATATAGCATATATGTCCCTCATGGCACCCTCATCTGGGTACATGGTCCCTCATCCTGGGGTATAGCCCCCATCCTAAGATTAGCCCCCTTAATCTGGATATGGCCCCCTTATATTTGATATAGCCCCCCTGTGCTGGCACACATCCCCCAGTGATGCCACATGTCCCCTATTGCTGGCACACGTCCCCCTGTGCTGGCACACGTCCCCTATGGCTTGCACACGTCCCACATGGCTGGCACACGTGCCCCTGTGCTGGCGCATGTCCCCCTTGGCTGGCACACGTCCCCCATGGCTGGCACACGTCCTCCTGTGCTGACATGATGTCCCCTATTGATGGCACTCATCCCCCATGGCTGGCACACTTCCTCAGTGGCTGGCACACATCCCCCGTGGCTGGTATACATTCCCCATGGCTGGCACACGTCCCCTTGGCTGGCAAATGTTCCCTATGGCTGGCATACGTCCCCTATGGCTGGCACACATCCCCTTTTGCTGGTACACGTCTCATGTGGCTGGCACACGTCCCCTGTGACTGGCACACATCCGCTGTGGCTGGCACATGTCCTCTGTGACTGGCACACATCCCCTGTGGCTGGCACACATCCCCCGTGGCTGGCACACGTCCCCTATGGCTGGGACACGTCCCCTGTGGCTGGCACATGTCCCCTGTCACTGGCACACATCCCCTGTGGCTGTCACATGTCCACTGTGACTGGTACATGTCCCCATGGCTGGAACACGTCCCCTGTGGCTTGCATATGTCCCCTGTAGCTGGCACACATCCCCCTGCCCTGGCTATGATCCCCATGCTCTTTCCTCACCCTCCTCCAGCGCTGTCCTCCTGCCTATGCGCTTCTTCACTTCCTGCTTCTCAGTGCCGGTCATGTGATCAGCAGAGAGACATTATCTCTGCGTGCCCGATCACAGCAGCAGCAGGGAGGGCGGAGAGACAGTGGGAGATCAGCACTAGAGGAGGTAAGTAAAGCTTTTTTATTTTACTCTGGGCAGCAGCATGGGGGCCATATGGAACACAGGGGGGGTATGTGCTATCACTGAGGGGGGCGCAGGCACATATAATATGCGCTGCTCCCCCAGTCCATCACTGCGGTGCCGTTTCAGCACCATGGTGATGGACAGCGGCAGTGTATATTATATGAGCGGGAGCAGGAGATCTCCCGCTGCCTCCGGCAGCCTCCCCCAGCTCCCGGACAGGCTCCAGAGCCCTATCACCTCTCCTGCAGTATAATCCATCTAATCATTAGATAATGCGGCCGGCGGCTCTGAACTACTGATTAGTCACCAGCCCGGGGGGCAAATGCCTCCCGCCACCCGGCCCAGTTCGCCCCAGTGTGTGTGTCCCTGGGGTGTGTGTGTGTGTCCCTGCAGGGTGAGTGCATGTGTCCCTATAGGGTGTGTATGTGTCTGTGTCACTGTGGGGGGGGAAAACTTTGTGGTGTGTGTGTCTCTCTGTGTTGTGTGTGTGTCTCTTTGTGGTGTGTGTGTCCCTTTGGGGTGGGTGCATGCGTCGCTATAGGGTTTGTGTGTGTCCCTGTGGGGGGGGGGGGGTGTCTCTGTGTTGTGTGTGTCTCTTTGTGGGTGTGTGTGTTCTGGTGCATGGTGAGTATCCAATGTTGCGGCTGCACCTTAGCGACTATACACTTGCTGTTACTCTTTGTGTGCGTGTGGTGTGTGTATACATGTCCCCGTGCGTGGTGAATATCCTATTTTGGGGCCTCACCTTAGTGACTATATACTGGTTATATGCTGTTAGTCTTTGGCGCTGTCATTAAGCCCCTCTCATTCACAACTGTCAACTGGTAACTGTCACTTTTTCCCCATTATGTATATAGGGGCAAAATTGTTTGGTGAACTGGAACGAGCAGGGTTAGAATTTCGCCTCACAACATAGCCTATGACGCTCTCGACATCCAGACGTGTGACTGTGCAAAATTTTGTGGCTGTAGTTGTGACGGTGTAGATGCCAATCCCGGACATACACACACACACATATACACACATTCAGCTTTATATATTGGATATTGTTTTTCACTTAATGGTTGTAGCTTTTTTTCTATAAAACCTTTTCTTCCCATTCTCCGCAATGATTTTTACAGGTGACTGGAGAGTGCATTGTGTGTGCAATAGAGGGCAGTGTTAGGCAACCAATAGATACGAATGCTGGAGGATGCTAGATTTATCTGATAAATGTTCATGTGTTTTCTCCTGACTGCATTGATGCATTCTCTTCTTTATGCCTTTGATCTGTGGTTAGGTAATTGATCATTTCAGATTTCCATTCAAATTGCAAGCAGGCCTGGAGCTTTACTTGTTCTCTTAACCCTTTCCATATTACAACAGTTTCCCAAAAGATTACATTAAAAATGATAATTGTTGCCTAGCGGTACTGTAACAAATGGGCACCCATTCTTCATCAGTAGTTTGTGTTGATTTTACTTGATGTAAGTAATCAGACAGAACATTTTAACTTAATCAGCCTTTAGCTACAGGCATCTGGTATCCAGTGCAATGCTGGAATATTCCAATACATTTGTTAAAACCAATCATCAAAATTTTAATTTTCAGGAATAATTAATGCACAAAAATAACTTTCATATGCACTGTAACCAGGGATATGTAAGGCTGCTTTGACATCAGCGGTAATCACTGATCGCGGCAGTTGCGGTGAAAAAAACGCAACTGTCGCAATTACCGCAACACGGCCACACTTGCAGTTCACTTGCGGCAAGCCCCATGCAATTTATATGGGGCTTGCAGTAAGTGTGCGGCAGGTGCGGCAAGTGCGGTTTCAGCACTTGCAGCAGATGCAACTGCGAGAAAACTGCGGCTGACCACGTTTTTTTCGCGCTCGCAAGTGCCGAAACCGCAACTGTACCGCACTTGCCGCAAGCACCACAGACATTGCATGGGGCCTGCCGCAGGTGAACCGCAAGTGCGACCGTTATGCGGTAATCGCGGCAGTTGCAGTTTTTTGCGATGTGAAAGGGGCCTTAGTCTGACTTTACATTTTATTTGAGGTTCTTCTATATTGTCAGAATAAATCCCCCCTCATAGATATATGAATGTATTTTCCTCCCTTTTGGGGTACCTTTACACGCGGCAACATTTCTAGGAATTTCACTGGCAACTTACTGGTTGCAGTGAAATCATGGAGACATTGTTCCATTGATTTCACTGCAACCAGCAAATTGCCAGTGAAATTCCTAGAAAAGTTGCCGCATGTAAAGGTACCCTTAGAAGTAAAAATGGTGTTCCTCTCTCCCTTCAACATCTCGACTTTAAGGGCAGGCTTTACACACACCAACTTCTAAACAGATCTCTGGTTGCAGTGAAATCATGGACACATTGTTCTATTTTGTGGCTGTGTACAAATGGAACAATGTGTCCATGATTTCACTGCAACCAGTAAGTTGGTCAGAAGTTGGACACAGAAGTTGGTGTGTGTAAAGTGGCCATAACACTTAAATGTACCATATTCTTGTGTCTGAAGAAAGGCAATATGAGTCAACACTTAGATCAATACATTCTTCTATGATATCCTATATGACTAATGTTGCACAAGAGGACATTTGGTATATGTTTTCTACTGACAGGTTCTTAACTCACAATGCAAGAGTTGGGTTAAAATAATAAAATCTGATGGTGACCACCCTTTCCAATACCAGTGTCTGCTCTTTGCTGCTTCTTCAGCCTTTGTTTACTTTCTGCAGCAATGACATCACAACTAATAATAATTTTTATTTATATAGCGCCAACATATTCCGCAGCACTACTATACACATCATCGCCAATCACTAAATCACTAAATTTAGCGCTGTATACATTAGTGAAAGCTGAATAAAGGTGCTTTCACATCAGCATTTTACGTTGATCACGGCAGTTGCGGTGAAAAAAACGCAACTGCCGCAATTACCGCATAACGCATAACAATGTCTATGGGGCTTGCGGCAGGTGCGGCCGCGGAAAAAACCGTGGTATGCCGCGTTTTTTTCGTGGCCGCACCTGCCGCAAGTGCCGAAACCGCACTTTCCGCACCTGCGGTATGCCGCGTTTTTTTCACGGCCGCACCTGCCGCAAGTGCCGAAACCGCACTTGCCGCACCTGCCGCACACTTACCGCAAGCCCCATAGACATTGTATGGGGCTTATCGCAAGTGTGCTGCGATCGCAGCCGTTTTGCAGTAATCACGGCAGTTACATTTTTTTCACCGCAACTGCCGCGATCAGCGTTTACCGCTAATGTGAAAGGGGCCTAACATCTTTTGTTTTATTTAAATCTAGTGGTGGCCATGGGAGACCAGAAAACGTTTTTTTAAGACTTAAGGCCCCGTTACACGGTACGAGATCGTGAACGACATTGCTGAAACGTCACGGGTTTGGAGACGTTGAAACAACATTGTTAGGATGTAACAGCGAGATACGACTACGGCGGCCGTCACACGCTTCAATATCGATAGCGATATTGTTAGCGATCACGTGCACGCGCGATCGCTAACAATATCATTCACATCGCTGGTGAGCTGTCACGCAGGCAGACTCACCAGCGATGTGGACCAGCGAGATCGCTGGTAACTATGGTACACATCGGGTTACTAGGCACCGCGCGGCGCTTAGTAACCCGACGTTTACCATAGATACCATCTCCCAGCATAGGCTCTGCCGCTGGGAGATCGTGGTGTCACACACCACGATGATGCAGATTGATCAAACGATTATCGCTTGATATGAGCTCCGGCTCACCAATCTGCAATCTAACGATCAAGCGATTTTACATTGTAAAATCGCTTGATTACACGCAGCGACGCACAAACGATATAGCTTAAGCAATCAAAACAAAAAGCAGATCGCTTAAGCGATATCGTGCATTAAATTGATGCGTGTGACGGCCCCCTACGATGAATCGTTGGATCGTTGATCGTAGATTTGAGAACATGTTCTCAAATCAAACGATCCTCAATCAGCCAACCTGCTACATTGTTCTGTGTGACACCGCGATAACAATGTCGTTAACGACTTCGCCTATTCACTTGCAATGAGCAAGTATTGTTCGCTGGGTTGTGTGAACGATAGCTGCTCACTATATCGTTGGTTCGTCATCCACGATATCTAGACGTGTGAAATCTCACCAATGATGTCAAAACGATGTCCTAACGACTGAGATCGTTGGTGATATCTAAATGATATTGAAGCGTGTAACTGGGCCTTTAGGCTAAACTGCAGTATTGGCCACGATATGGGTCACATCACCAAAAATCGTTCTCTGCAGCTCCTTCCACTTCTTTGTGACAACTAGTTATTTGCCAAACTAGGGAGGTGTTAATTTGAAGTGCAGCAGATTCAGCTTTTGGGTTATTTGGTTTCTGCTGAAGGTTCTCGGACAGATCGGGCCGTGTTCGGCGTCTGATGTCACTTCCCTGTACCCGCCCCCCGACGCATCAGGGAGAGGGCCCGAAGGTGACGTCGTATAGATGCCTCACCATGGCAACTAGTTACCATAGACGCAGACCAAACGCGCATGCGCACTGCGGAGGGAGTAGTTTTGCTTACGGTATATAAGGAACAACTGTGCTTTATGAATGAAGAAATTTAATGTGCCAATCTGAACCTATACAATTATTAAATGTATACACCTAAATGTATAAATATGTGAGTTAAATGTATCTCATTAGTGTAAAAATATATCCATTCATTCCCCATTTATTAATAATGCGTGTAAAAAAGGGGAAAAACAAATGTTTGTAATGGAAATTTTTAATCATCAATTAATGAGCATAATTAAAAAAGAAAAAGAAAAAAGAAAAAAAAAAATACAATTAAAAATAAAAATAAATAATAAAAAAAAAAAAAAATTTAAATAAATAAAAAATAAAAAAAATATATATATAAAGTATAATGAAAATAATACAATAATAACAAATAAAATATTTTGAAAAAAATAATATAATTGTGGAAAAATATATAAAAATATGAAAAAATATATGTGACGAAATAAAAAATATAGAAAAATAAAAAATAAAAATATTAATAAAATAGAAAAAAAAAAATGTTTTATATATATATATTTATATTATATATAAAATATATATAAAATATATATATATATATAATTAATATATATAAAATAAATACGCAAAAAAAAAAAACGCAAAATAGCTCAAAACTTTTTTTAAGGGATATTTACCATACCAAACTTAAATTTTTATCAGCTTCTTACAAAAAAAAGTGGCAATTAATTTTTCTTCAATAAAATTTAAAACATAAATATAAATTAAAACTTTTTAAATTTTTTTTTAAAATTTTTTTAAAAAAAGGGGAAAGGGGAAAAAAATTCCATCCAATTTGTTCTCTTTTTCCCCCATCATGTATCCAAAAAAAATTTAAACATTAATTATTAAAAAACATCCAAAAAAAAAAACGAAAGGAATGAGGCAAAGCTGAGAATCTCGTTGAGCCCGTGTGGTTGTAGGCACCCTATTTTATGGATCAATCTTGTTTCCAATTGACTAACTTTCCTCCCCCAAAACTCCTCCTTGAACTCTCAACAAGCGCCATTGCACGAATGTTTTTGCTTGAAAGGTTTCGCTAGAGGTTTTTTTATAAAGTGAGGTCCTCTTTTTTTTTAAAGGGATTAAATTTTTTCGAAAACATTTCCCCTTTTTTCTGGGCCTTCAGGGGGCTGGTGGTTTAAATCCTACATAAAATCAGGTTGCATGGACATACCCGCATAATAAATTACATGAGTTGCAATTTCACCATAATTTTTGGGAATTTTTTTCCCCAATTTTTTAGTACACCCAATGGTGAATTTAAATTTTTTCATTCAAAAGTACAACTCGTCCTGCAAAAAACAAGCCCTCATATGGCCCGGGATTGGGCGGAAAAATAAAAAAAGTATGGGTTTTTGGGAAAAAGGGGAAGGAAAAATTTAAAATTCACTAGGGGGTGAAGGGGTTAAATATACATTTTCACAGATAGCAATGGTCCTATCCACACACATTCACCCGGCACATAACATTCTTTATAGGTCAATTTTAATAACAATCAAGCTTTTATAAGGGTTATTGAAAAGAGAAAGGGCTCCAAACACAGTTTACACAGAATGAAATAAA